>WEZZ01032693.1:0-39895 GCA_013400585.1 Chloropsis cyanopogon | reverse complement strand
AAAAAAAAAAAAAAAAAAAAAAAGTGCTCCATTACAGAACTCCCTCCCTCATTTTCATTTTTACTAGCCTACTATTATCTGGTGCATTTTCTTATTGTTTTTAAGCATTTTGTTGAATTCTGAAAGTGGAAGTCTGGAATGCTTTGCTAAGTGCCTTTTCAATCAATTTATTTTTACCAAGAATTAAGAAAATGTACATCAAAAAGTGCTACAGTTTTCAGAAATCTTCTTACGGCTTTCCTGATGGTAGGAATACCTGATAAAAAATATCTGAATGGATATATCTTAAAGCATTTAGGGGAAAAAAAAAGGCGGGGGGGAGTTATCAGGTATTTCTGAGGATGGTGGGAGCTGCAGGAAGTTTTTTGCAGCAGTGTTACACAGGTCAATACAAATATCCTGGATATTGTGCCAAAACACTTCTAATGCTTCAGTGAATCTCACTAACATTTCCTGTTGCATTCAGCTCTCTAAAGTCTACCTGACTTCTTCCTTGGAAGGACAGCTGTGTGTCCCCTGCTTGCTTTCAGGGCACAAACAGGTCGCAGATTTCTAAGGACTTTGAGAAATGAATAGAAACTACTGAAAAACCGACCTCATGACTCTGTTCCTGTCGGTCATGCACCAGTAAAGGAGGGATTACAAAGGGAAGGCAGATGAGCTCTGCAGAATGAACAACATTACTGAAAGGAAAAAGCCCCTTAGCATTGCCCACAGTGGATCAGCTGAGGTTTGCCCACACCAGGAGCCAGCAGGCAGTGACAGCAAATCTCAGGTGGCACTAAAGCCCCAGCAGGGTCTGAGCAGCCTTGGTCAAGTGAACGTCGACCAAGTGGGTCCATACTAACAGGATTGGTTGGCCTGGGGTAGGGAAGGGAATGGATGACACCATACATTTGGTGCCACCTTTACTGTAAAGCAGTCATTTCATAGGTAGTGCTTAGAGCTAAATGTAGAAAAAAAAAAAAAAAAAAAAAAAAAAAAAAAAAAAAAAAAAAAAAAAAAAAAAAAAAAAAAGACAGGGAAGTTGTGTATTTCTCTTTTTTTAAAATGCTTAAATCTGCCTCTTTATATTCTATCTGCTTCTTTAAGTCCTCTGGAGCATAAGTATAAATAAGTTCAAGCTGCCTGATAACTCTAAGAATCCAAGATCTGCACATTCGACAGTTGGAGACTAAATACTGATTGATCCCTTAAAATAAGGCCTCAAAACCATCTTTGGAGTGTACAAAATTGATTTCATTACTTCTTGGAAGTATGAACATGGGAAAAAATATTTGAGAAATAAATTGAGAAAAAAAAGACCTTTTGATTTCACGCAAAGAGTAGTAGGAATGCTTTTCATACCACTGCATGTCAGCAATTTGGAAAGTCAGTATTACCAAATGAAAACAGCAATGTGCTCTACATCTTTGTTCCAGCAGAAATATTGACTCTGAACTCCATGTGCTTCTAGATGTGTAATTCTGATGGTTCATGGGATTTTCACCTAATTTCATTGACATTATGTCTCCAAGTGGTTAAATCAACCATGATAGTTCAAGAACACATAATATCCAATCTTCCATATGCAGCAAGAATGGCAAAGTGGGAATAGTTACCTAGAAAAAATAAATAAGAAATGGAAACATTTGTTTTCAGTATTGAAAATATTGCTTATATGTCTTGGTGTTGCATTATTATCATATGCAGGATTTCCCCTTCCACACTGTTGCTGATCTACTCCTGGTGTTGTTTCTGGCAGCATGAAGGAGTTAATGGTGCTCAAAGTGCTTGGAGCTTACCACAGTCTAATAGAAAAGGGGAACTAAGTCCTAGGGAAGAAACTCACAGCCTCCCTTCCACACCCCTGTGCTCATGCCAAAAATTTCCCAGCCAGCTGGAATCCCCTTTCCATGTGGAAGCTAGCCCAGAGCTCCTCCCTCCAGCCTCAGGACCCTAGGATATTGCCATTTGCTGGACTCTGACTCTTACAAAGAGCCCAGCAGGACTCAAGATATCCTGTTTCTCTGGTGGCCTGATGAATTTTCTCTCTAATAATGTCCCCTCCTCTGCTGCCACATCTTAGCAAGCTCTGTCATAGCAACAAGCCTCAGCTCAGTGGTGAGTGTTTCCAACAGGGGTATTCAGAGTGGATATTGAACTGGTTTATTAAAGATCCATTTTTATGGGATAGGGCTTATTCTAGTGCCTTGCACTCCTGCCCAGAGAGGTCTAAACACTGTCATTGATGGATTTGGAAGCAGGAATGCATTTACATATTATGCTTATCTCAGAGTTAATCTTCTTATCAATTCTAATGGTAACAGGGAGCTGAATCTGTAAGAAAACCAGCTGGGCCCTGGGAAGTGAGTAGCACAGTGATGGTGATCTATCAACCAGGAGAGTTGGTATTTTTCCTGAAAACAAATCTGGCTTGTTTGTTATCCTCATCTGTTTGCACATACCATGTGCTATCAATGTATTGACTGCAGCAGTTCCAAGACATGGATTGGCTTTATGGTAAATAAGTTTTCCTGAACATGAACTCCACTTGAAAGCATGGGTGGGCAGAAAAGATCAATGCATATTTGCAATCTATAAGCACTTACCAATCAACCTAATTTAGGTGATCCCTGGACAATGCAGATGAATACTTAGAGCTATCCTATTAAGGTTAGGCTAATTAAACTAATTGTGAGCCACAGATATTGGGCATTAATAATAGACTTTCGATGTGCAAGAAAGCAAAAGTGACTATTTGAATTTAATTTTTACTCCAGACCTGATCTTTGTAAGTCAGTGCTAAGCAGGGAACTCCTCAGGTCTGCCTGTCTTCTGCTCTTTCCCTACTCTTCCTGTTATCGTAACAAAAAATTCCAGCTGTGAACAGTTTGAGGACTGAGTTGCTTCTCACCACTGGTCTGTAACCAGGGCTTTAAAACATACTAATGCAAACAACACAAAGCTTGCACAGAAAAACAGATCACTTAAAATATAAAGTGGAATGGCAGGAAAACATCAGTGCAAGGCCCCTAGGTTATCTGCTCAGTCACCAGGAATTAAAAGTGTTTTTGGCAAGCTATTATTGTTAGTCCCCTAAGTGCACTGAAGGTATGCAGTTATGCCTGCAGGCCAGTGGACAGAAACAGAGGGTTTCATTCCAGCTTTGCTCCACCTGCTTTACTGAAGTGGTCTAGCAGCTCCTGCAACACTAGCATGAGCTCCAACAATAACGATGTGGTTTAGTAAGTATAATGACAACATCTGTAAGGTATTAAGGGCCAAACCTCAGGTTTTCTTGCATATTTCTGAAGGCCTCCAAAAAAAATAAGAAAAAAAAAAAAAGAAAAAAGAAAAGAAAAAAAGAAAAAAGAAAAGAAAAAAAGAAAAAAGAAAAGAAAAAAAGAAAAAAGAAAAGAAAAAAAGAAAAAAGAAAAGAAAAAAAGAAAAAAGAAAAGAAAAAAAGAAAAAAGAAAAGAAAAAAAGAAAAAAGAAAAGAAAAAAAGAAAAAAGAAAAGAAAAAAAGAAAAAAGAAAAGAAAAAAAGAAAAAAGAAAAGAAAAAAAGAAAAAAGAAAAGAAAAAAAGAAAAAAGAAAAGAAAAAAAGAAAAAAGAAAAGAAAAAAAGAAAAAAGAAAAGAAAAAAAGAAAAAAGAAAAGAAAAAAAGAAAAAAGAAAAGAAAAAAAGAAAAAAGAAAAGAAAAAAAGAAAAAAGAAAAGAAAAAAAGAAAAAAGAAAAGAAAAAAAAAAAAAAGGAAAAAAAGAAAAAGAAAAAAGGAAAAAGGAAAAAGAAAAAAGAAAAAAAAAGAAAGTACTTTGTGAAATACTTTTTTCAGTTGAGTGGTTAAAGGACAATTTGCAGCCAGGCATTTCCTAGAATCATAGAATAATTTAAGTTGGAAAAGACCTCTAAGATCATTGAGTCCAACCTTTAACCTAACACTGCCAGGTCCAGCACTAACCCAGGTCTTTAGCATCACATCTCCGTTGGTTTTGAACACTTCTAAGGACAGTGATTCCACCATTCCCCTGCACAGCAATGCCTGACCACCCTTTCAGTGAAGAAATTTTTCCCTAGTATCCAATCTAAACCTCCTTTGGCACAATGTGAGGGCATTTCCTCTTGTCCTTTCCCTTGTTTCCTTGGAGAAGAGATCAACCCCCACCTGGCTACAACCTCCTTTCAGGTTCCTACCATATTTGCAAAAAATAATTACATTATCATATATATGGCATAGAATGTCTAGAAACCTACAGCAAAATAAAAGGAATGAAGCTGGTAGAGTCATCAGCAATGACCTCTGTGCCTTGTGCTTCCAGTCGGGCATGGATGGAATCAGCTACTGGGGTCATCCCTCAATGCAAACTGCCACCCTCACCTACTGGACTGATGCTCCAAATTGACATTACGCACAGGCAACAGAGTTAAATATTTCAGATCACACCTAACTCCTTCAAGGCACAGAGGGAGAGGGGACAATTTGGCTCCAGGAGCAGAATTTAACTGCTTAGGCAGGTCTTCCTGCCTTTCAAGGAGGAAGGACCATCCTCCAAAATAGGGAAATGCTGATCAACAACTTCTGCACGTCATTATTTTTGTCTCAGAGTCCTTCCTTTCCAACCTGCTGGGTTTTTTCGCCTTTTCCATGCTGAAAACCAGGCCACTCCTCAGGAAGAAATAATGTTTCTATTTGAGACAGAAAACACTTCAGGGAATTATGTGGTTTTCTAGATGTACACAAACCAGAGCGTCTTCTGTCTGAGAATTTTCAAAGTAAGCACCAAATTCCTCCTCCCTATTGTGGATGCTTTACAGTGCCCAAGTAGCAACAGCTAAAAGGAAAAGTGGTTTACTGTAGTACGTTTTCCTGACCTTTCTAAAGTCAGAGTCTGCAATGCTACCTAACACAGAATATAGCTTGCCTGTTTAACACACAGCTGCAGTGACAGAAACATTTTTTTCAAGGTGTTTGTTTAGAATATTGATCCAAAATAAAAGGCTCATGTTTAAAAGCCTTCTTACTGCAACCCTTTCAAAACATTTCAATGAACTTTTTATACCCCAACTTTGATCAAATATGTCCCACATAATTAGTGCATTAATCAGGTAGTAAATTTCCTAAATCAGGCAGTTTGAGGGCATGGTGGTGTCTATTTGCTACATAAGTGCTAATTTTTTCACTATGGTAAAGAATCTGTGTCGACTTTATTTTGTCATCATTATTAAATATTCAGTAATTCTGCCACAGAAGGCACCTAGACATTATGGGATTCATTGCTGTAGAAGCTGCTAAATGAAAACCAGCAAAAATCCACAAACAGACATTTTCCTGATCCTTTTACTGTCATGGAAACTGTGGTGGAGTTATTTACACAGCCCCAGCATCACTGAACCTGTGTATTGACATGAGCAATAGAAAGAATGGATTGGGCTGGAGTGCTGAGACTAAATGTATCTTTGATACTGCCACAAATTTCCATCCAGCCCAAAGCTTCCTGGAAAACTCCAGGAGAGAGAGATCACAGTCTCAGCACACACAGGTTGTGTTACAGAAAAGTGTTTGCTGCTCCACGGCAATAGAGAGATTCTTGGCTAGCAAGAGTTTTGTTCTACATTTATGAAGACAGTTCTGATGCTGCAGTAGTATAAGAAGGTGGGAGATTGAGTAAACTAGACAATTATGGGATGGCAGCCAGGTTATGCAGTGATAGCAGGGAGTGCTGCTCACTGAGAGGCTCGTTACGAATGCTTTGCGCTCACCAGCACCACAACCTCAGTCACATCAGCAAAGCAGAACTTTTCTCTACATGGACTTACTGCTCTTAATGAAACAAAACAACCTTCAAAGAGAAGTGGAGCAACATAAGACATGCAGACCTTGGCACCTGAGCCCTTCCAAAGCTAGATCTCTGTTTTGGCACAGACCCCTCTGACAAGGCACTGGGCAGTGAACAATCAGTGCAGGTCAGATACAAGTCCCAGCAAGGCAATGATATCATTGTCAAAGATCATGGAGCAATTTTTGAAGGTGAAACTACCCAAAATAAGTCTTTTCTTGCAGTCTCATCAGCTTCACTAGTAGCCAACACATGAAACTCAATTTTACAGTCATAATAGAGTTGTGTATGTTAACAGTTAAGAGGATTTTACAGGCATCATCTCTTGAAGTTCTCTATTCTATTCTTGCTGTATAGACCCTGAAGATTAATGACTTTACTTCCAGGGATTTATTTTTTTTTTTGCTTCAAGGAATTAATTACAGACAACATATTTGTAAAAAAAAAAAAAAAAAAAAAAGTATATGTGATAGCTAAAATATTAGCAGGTTAATTGTGTTTTAGTATAATTTTTAAGGTTATATTTGCAGGTCGTTAGTCTAAGAGAAAAAGCATGGATAATTATATATATAAATATCCAGGAAACAATATTGCAGTTATAAATAACAATGTCAGAAAATCCTGTGGCTCAAATGGAGTGAATCTGAAAATCAGCTCTCAGGCTTTATTTTCTTATATAAAAGAGATGTTGAAAGCTTGAACAGCATTTTCTTTTACCCAAGCCAAGATTATCCTAACTTTTCAGGGGAGTTTCTCGTGTTTTTACTTAGATAACTTTGAAGGAAGTCAAAATACCCAATAGAAATTTTTTGATAACAACTATATTTTCAAAGCTGTATTAAGAATGATTATTTCTTAATACTTTAAATTCCTTTGTTTGTAGTAGTAAAGAGTTCATCCAGGGGAAAAGTTCATTGATAAAATTGCCAAAAGTTGCTTATTAAATACATATATATGTCAAACAATATAAATAACTCCTAAAAACTTTGTTTGATAAAATGACTATATAGAACTTAGAAAAATATTAACTTTATCAAAGATGAGAGGTAAGCAACACAATGCATGACAAAAAAAATTGAAAAATGCTTGAAAACCACTCTCAGTGGTAACTTGTCAAAGAATGTATTTAACTTTTCATTCTGAAAAAGAAATTAGGACCCTTTTACTCACATTCTCAGCTAAGACTGGCTACACTCAGATTACACATGACTGTAAGCAACATAATCAGAGGAGTAGGAGGAAATTTCCTTAATCCCTTGGCTAAATTAAAAATCCTAAATAGGCAAAAGCAAGCCAGCCACTTTAAAAAATTGCTTTATACCTTAATGACGATGAAGGAGGACTGAAAGAAAAAAGATTATGTGGGATTTTTTTTTTTCTCTTTAAAGAGTTATATAGAGAAATACCAACTTTCAGCATAAAGGATGACTGCTACAACTCCAAATCCTGTGCTCTGAATGCATGGACACATAGTAAATTATTCAGTCCTTGGTTTCTGATAGAAAAAGGCATTTCAAAACAATTCACCCAGAAATGGTTTCAACAATTTGGTTAGAATTTTCACTTGTTCTTTTTGACTAAAAGTTTGTTTCCTAGTATCTCTGATGTCAGTAATGCATTAGCTCTTTAATTAAAGCAAATGGCAGAAAAAGAGTTGCTGGGAAGAATTTCTAAGACCTAAAAAACCATCTTGCTTAAGATTTAGACACCGTTAATACAAGGAGATTTATAGTCCACCTTAAACAAAGACAATTTAGCTTTTACTGAGAATATAAATTGAATGTCTTTCTTCTCCAATGTAGACATTGCCTTCCTATTTTATACCAAAATCCTGCTTAGGCTCCAGTGTACCTCGAGTTTGAACCAAAGCAGCAAAAGCAGGCGAGTTTGATATCCTAAAATCCTGTGCAGGTGTTTTCCCAGTAATGAATAATTGAGTATTCTGATTAATCCCTACTCTTGGAGCCAGTGAGGATTTTATCATCAGTTTTAATTGTAGTTAAGTACACATTTGAAATTTATAAACACATTAAAGAAAGCTGTTTTAATAACAAGACTGGATATTTAAAAGCATTTTATACAGATTTCTAAAATGAATTTCCTTACTCTTAGGATAACTGATGAAAGAAGGCTGGTTACTCTCACAGCTTTGTATACCTACCAATTCAAATTGCTTTCGAAGTATTTCAGCATTAAAATGTTCCAGACTCTGAACATAATGGCTCTCATCTGTTTCTTCTGGGCTTTTACAGCTGCAGCTGAGTTGGAGCACAAACCCAGGAGGAAGGAAAAGGCACTGCCCACGGGTCTGACAGGATGGTGAGCAGTTCTCCTCTCTGCCACTCCTCCAGAGAGTGCCAGGAAACCCCCACAGGGTGGGATGGGCACACAGGTGTGCTCGGACAGGTCCAGCAGCCCCCAAGGGCCAGTCTGGTGTCTGGTCCCTGGGTCGTGCCCTGGCGTGGCAGGAGCCTGGCTGCCGGGGCTGGGAGTGGGCTTGGTGGCTTGGGGCACACCTTGGAGTCCTGGAAAGGTCCCACTCCCCCTCACTCCAGACCACGCACAAATGATGAGAAAGAATGGAGGGAGTGGGTTAGATGAGTGCTAAAGGAAACACAAGTCTTGTGTGTTTAGAAGCCAAGCTAAAAGGAGGGGAAAAAATTAAATTCCTGGTGGATTAAACTCCCTGTGTATCCCCATGGAGCTGAGATGTGTGAGCAGGAGATGTGATAGCAGACTTCACCTTGGAGGACAACATTATCCAGCTGTCACTTGTAGAGATATCTTTCCAAAAGATGAGCCTAGACTCAAAGGTGTTTTAACCTGGAAAATAAAGAATTGAGAGAAATTATTCCTCAAAGGAAACCACCCATGTAGTTAATTAGCAATGAGCCTTTCCATGCCAGGGTGCTTTTTCATAATTTTACTTTCACTGAACTCAAATGAATTGTATATTAGCTTTTTTAAATGCTTTGAAATGAAGATTTTTGGACTTAATGTAAGTAGGCATAAGAGAATGTAAAGGGGGTTAAAAGTTCAGAAACATACTTGAGACAAATAATTGCATAAAATGTGTCAGTACATTCTCAAGGAGGAGAAAATACAAGGGTGGTTGATGAATCTTTAATGATTTTTCTCCAAGACCAGAGAAGTCTTAATCAAACTGGGATGCACACTTAGCCTGAGCAAATAAGGCATGAAGATTCAAAAATTCTTTCTGAATACTAATGTGATTTTATACTTGGACATTTAAGAAACTAAGATCACAAAAATGTCCAAAGACCTCCAGACAATGTGGAAAAAATTCATGATTCAGTTAGACATTTTAAATTTTGTTTGTCAAATGTAAGTGTTAGTCTATTTACTGAAATTAGACTCTCTACTAGCCTTTTTTTTCAAGCAGACTCAGGAATGCTGAATGGCTTTTGGCAAGCACACTCTCAGAAAGGTTTCTGAATATTCTCTTTAGCATCAGAAACTATTTATGTTCTCTTCAGCAAAGGGCACAGCAGGCAATAGTAACACATGCACAGAAATGTTATGGCAAGATTGCTAGGTGTGAAAATAGTTAAGTACATCCTAGGAACAACAACAACAACAAAAAACAAAGCAAAAAAAAAAGGAAAAGAAAAAAAAACACCTAAAACCAAACAAACAAACAAACAAACAAAAAAAACCAGGAAAAAAACGCACAAGAAAAATACATGGCTATTTTGGTTTTGTGAAACTTTTTTTTTAATAGTTAATTTACTTTGTTTTCTAATCAATACTAAGGCATTTAATTGCAAATGTGACCTAACAGTTTATTAAGTTTTGTAGTTAATTAAGGCTATAGCAAGATTTTGACTTATTTCTGTTAAAAGGGCCTTTTTCCAATGATACCCCAGTGTGAGTGCTTCTGCCCTCCTGGGCATCCACATATGTGCCGACAGAATTTTCATATAAATTCCTCTCCTATGTATTTAGAACTGCTAGCAATCCATCCACTCTGCTTGTTCTTTTCTAGGTTTTTTTAAAGTGTTTGCTGAAAACCATTCCACTGTTAGGACCATCAGAACAGCTCACTTTAGCTGAGATAGCTGCAATGTGGAAAATGCAAGCCAGCCATACCCAAGGAGACCTGGCTGCAAACAGAATGTTCTGACATTTGGTGGTGGTATTTCCTTCTCTGGCTTTATGAAATAAATCTTAAAAGTATGAAAATCATCAACACTCAAAGAAAACTGGAAAATATTATGTTGTTGAACTTGCCTCTTGCTCCTGGAGGTGGCCCTTTCAAAACAGAACTGAACACTTCTGCCAGAGCTCAGTGCCAGTGTTGGTGTTGCTCAGTTTGTCCAAACACTGAACTCATGATTTCCACCTCTGCTGACATTTGGCAGAAGTTCTTTTTAGGAAGAAATGAAAGAGAAATCCTTAGTTATTATGGACTATCTGAAACAACTTTTGAAATAACAAAAAAAATCTAGGATAGCTTTCTAAAGTCAGGTACTTCTGCTTGTAGAATTTCTAAGGGAAAAGGGTCCTGTCAGCTCAAATCAACAGCCTTTGACCTTTCCAGCTCTTCAAGGACACTGGGTTTGTGAGACACAGGTATTGATTGTGTCTAGCAAAAAAGGACACTACAGCTTAGAGGCTTATGGATCCCTTGTTTGATAAAAGAGGTTGGCACCAAATAAGTGATCCTGCAGTCAAGAACTCTCTGCTCCCATTGGTTAGAGGAATTCCCAGGGAGACCCAAACACCAGCTCTGAGGCTTTACACCAACAGCACTGGTGTATTGCTGGACCTAATGGCTCCTGACTCCAGTTTTACAACTGGGAACACAGACAGCACAGATGTATTTATATTTGCTAGGGCAGAGAATTGCTCTTGGCAATTAGGTTGACAAATATTCAAAAAACTTGGATAATCTGATACTTTAGGTAGTGCCTTCCTTCCTTATCTTTATCAAATCTATTTTTTTAAAAATCACTGCTTTTCCCTTAGCAATGCAGATGTTTTGGACTAATAAGACAAAGTGAATACATAGGAGCATATAAACTCCCCAAATGGTAGCATCACATGCTCCTTGTAATTAGTGTTTCCAGATATATCAGCTCCTTGACTACTCACTTTTAAAAGTTTTCATAAGCATTTTCTCCAGATATGACAATTCTGCTCAAAATCTCAGTAGAAAAAGAATAAAAAAGGTCAATTTATAATCCGTGGCTCTCTATTGGAGGTTTTATTTTCTGTCACTACACAAATACTGTGAGTTTAGATCTTAGAGTAGGTATCAATTATTAAAAAAGGTGGTGCAGAAAGCAAGCACAGTTTTTCGTGACAGATGACACCATCAGCAGAGTTGCATAATCCAGCATGCAGCATTTTCATTTTTCAGAGGACAAAGAGAAGAATGACTAATACATCAATTTCAATGCTGTTCCCTTGCACTTTTTGAAAAGCACCTTGCTACCCAGGACCACCCTTAATTTACCATCTTTTGGAGACAGCAAATGTAATGAAAACATCCGTCTCTGGTTTCTGCTAGCCTGTAATATTAAACATCCAAGCAATAGTTGTTCTCCACCTACTCATCAATCATGCCCTCATCCATGCATACTACTCTGCTCTTCTTTAAGCAACCTAAAATGGACACCTCTGCTTTAAGAAATTTTCACTACTGCAGAAGTGAAAACTGGCTCTGAACTCTCTGAAGTCAAGATGTACAATCTTTCTCTTATGCTGATGATCCAGAGCTTTAGATTTTAGTTCCTTAGTACTGATAAGGAGTTTATAGAATTCCTGGAATTTAGAATTACATTCATCACAACATGCTAACTCCTAAACTCTACAGTAAGAGGTTTTGAAGAGACACATCACCATGCACTTCAGGAGAACGCCCATGTCCCCACTCCCCTCAGAGGGAGGCTCTGCTTTGTGACACAGCTGCATCATGGAAAGGGTTATAAAACACAGTGGAACAACATCACTCTCTCCTTGTCAGAAATTATGGCAACTGCCTGTGCCTGTAGTTGGGGATGTGCTTTTCAGCTGCAAAAACTCTGCTTCTTACCCTCACTGGCTGCCACAAGGTTCTCTGCTGACTCACCTGCCCTCCCTAAGCCTCCCACAGCCCTTGCTTTAAAGGTTCCCAATTCCCCCAGCCCTTCCCAGATACTGCCTGCAGTCACTCAGTACAAGTCCCAGAACACTTTGTAAACTCCCTGACTCCTCCTCCACAGTTGGAAGTCACTGCTGGGGAATAATTTCAAATCATTTATGAGTTTCAGTGGCTGAGTGTCTAAGGGATTACAAACAGAGGTGCACACAGAGGACTTCGCTTTTAGTTTGTGTGCATGTGAGTGTAGGTGTGTCAAACAAATTTTTCAGTGACAGAGTTTGGAAACATCACTCAATCTTTACTCATTTTATTTACTCCAGTGCCCTAGGCACAGGCTCTGCACGCCCTGACCAAGGCAGTCACTGCAGCTGTGTGGATTTCTGCCACATCCCAGCTGCTCCGGCAGGTCCCGGCAGCAGCGAATCATGGCCTGTCCTGGCATTCACACCCCGGGCCCAGGGGCCAAGGAACTAATTGAAATCAGTGAGTTTATACACAAACACCGCTACATGCATGCAAAAACACATGCTCCACTTTGAAATCATATTTTTCAATTGAAAAAAATCAAACCAAGCCAGAAAGCACTCGCCAGGACTTGGTAGCAGAAAACTATTGCACACCATCCTAAGTGGTGGGATGTGTGCAGCTCTGTCCCAGAGGTTGTCATCATTGTTCAATGTTTTGTCATCTGAATCTTGTTTTATCAAGGCTATGGAGTAAAGAATAGCATTCTTTTACATTTATGTTGAAACAATATTAACCCCTGTAACCACCCTATATCCTGCATCTTTCCCCAGTTTCAGATTTTTCTCTAAGTTTTGCCATTTGACACTGTTTAGTGTAGAAACCTGTGCTATAAGTGGATCCAGTCTAGTCCAAATACTTTATGCTTTTTGGAGGTAGAGGAAAAAAAAGGGGGAGTATTTTGATGGGCTGTGTTTTTATGAATATCATATTTCCATACCAGATCATTCCACTTGCTGCAAATCAACTGTCAATGAGAATCTAACATTCCAGCTCCGTAGGCCTTTCTCACAGCAGCAGGGATGTCTGTGAGATGTTTCCCATCCAATCCCACACACAATTTGTAGAGTTCCTCAGCAGCAAAGGCTCACCTGGGGCTGCCACAGCAATGCAGCAGTGCAGGGTTGGGGAGTTACAGGCACCAGAGACAGCTTGTGAAATTACTCATGAGAAGGGGTTTGTAGAGTGCTCCAGGAGGAGAAAAAGGGGGTTGGAGAATAGGGATTAGAGGTGGCATGAGAAGGGAATTTGTAGATGGAGAGAAAAGTTGAGCAAATTGTGGCACCTCTGTTTGAAGCAAGTCAGGGCAGATTGAGCTCATCTAAAATAATGTCTTACCTACTCTTGCTATGCTACCCTTGGCTTTCTACCTGTACACCAAGGTCTGGAAGGGAGCCTGGGGTTGCTGTGCCCATTGTGGGAGCAATTTCTGCCATGGCAGATGCAGCTGACCAAGCACTGGTACTGTCTCTGCTGCAGGGACTCCCATGGGCAGAGAAGATGCTGTGCTGGACACAGGCCTGAGCCCTCCTCCTGCCCATCCACAGCATGGCCACACCTGCATATTCACCTTTAGGTGCTTATTTTGGCCTCTTTTTTCCCTGGATTTGATATGCCCTGCTCTTTATAGGGCAGTCCTTCCCACTGTAACCATGCATGGAGCATCTTGCCCCCAGTACATTTTGACAAACCAGTAGGAGGAGGTAAAACGTAATTGGGACAAATCCCCTAGATTCCACATAAGCTATCAAAAATAAGTCAAATGCACTTGTAGAAACTACAATTACTTTTAAGAAGTAAGTCTTAAGAGACTTAAAACTCATCTGGGTTTCTTTATTTTAAGTTTTCATTAACATAATTGAACTTTACCTAAAAACACTAAGCTTTTTTATTACCCACCCTTAGGAGATCATGCTGATTGATCCTTTAGTACTTACACCCTTTGCTGCTAATCAGTTGAGCTAATGCATCCAAAGACCTACACTTCTTATTGGCAAGGCAGGACTGCACAGACAAACAAAGCTGTTCTTTGAGAATCCAATAACAGAAGGCCAGCAGAGTAGGTTTGAAGGCCAAATCATTTCCAGACTGATTTCTTTTTTTTTTTTTCCTTCATTAAAGAATAATGATTTGGAGCAAGTCTAGCTCCCAAGGACCCAAAAATGGCATTTGCTGATAAAGAACAAAATGGACACAAGCCTGTTCTACTTGAGATTTTTTTTGAGTCCTTGCAAGATTGATAGCTTCCCAAAATGTCAATTCACAGAGAGTTAATCTTACTGGCTATATGAAAGTATATAACTGCCTCTGGCTAAACTAGAAGTGATACACATCCAAACAATTGCTTTTGTAATAAAATACTAGAATGTATCCTTTACACACCAATCCATCATCTCTAATGTCCTATCAATGTTGTTTTAGTATATCCCAATATACTTCAGGAGTTCCTAGGGTAAAAAAAAAAAAAAAAAAAAAANAAAAAAAAAAAAAAAAAAAAAAAGGAAAAAAGAGGGCTGGGGGAAAGACTAGGTCATTCTTTCCTGATTTAAATATTAAAAAGGAAATTCAAGTATTATCCCCTTGCAGAACCATGGAACTTGGCACAAAAATCTATGCCTTGTTACAGCCTCCTGGTTTCCAGTTTCAATAATGCTTTTAGCTTATATTTCTGGGGAAGGGGGAGTTTCCAAACTATAAATTTTGTTTAAATTGGCAATATAGTGCCTCTATGAAACCCCAAAGCACCTAAATGAAGATCTCTTAACCATACCACACTAACATCCATGTAAAACCTGAAACCTCCCTCAACCTGACTGTGGATTAGTCCATCTGATGGAAGACATCACCTTTACTAAATCATTTTACCTTGCTTATCCCCTCCAGATAATTTTGGTTAGAAACAAAAATGGTATTAGTGCCTGGTATATCACAACCTCCATCTGGGTCTCCATCCCACCTTGGAGAAAAGACTCTGAGAGTTCAGGTAATTCCCCATTTTCTTCCCCTGGCAAAACCAGCTTTGCCAGCCAAAAGGATACAGCAGAAGAGAGGTTTGTGAAGTCTCAGTTGCAGTCAGAAATCCTCTCTCCCTTTACTCACCTGTTAATCAATGATCCCAACAGGTCTCTTCCAACACAGCATATTCTATAGTCCTATGAACCTGAAAACATCATGTATCCAGAGACTCAGAAAGCCTGAGTGCCAAGCTCTGTCTGATCTTCTGATCTGGTTGCCCAGCCTCTTAGGATCTGGCAGATATGCTCCATATTTCATCAGCCTCCCAAAGCACCTCACTCCAGAGTGTGATCAGCATTTACAGAGACTGCAGGTTATTGCAAAACAAACCCTTTGTGCTGCTACCTTTGCTACACTGCTACTGCTACTGCAAGCCAGCTGCATTAAACACCAAAGCTGATACCTTGCTGAAATAATTGGACTTCATGCCATCAGTATTGCACAGTTCTCAGCCTGCAGTCTGTGTAGCACAGCCTTTAACATACAGGTGCCCTTGGATAATGCCACAATTCAAAATCGTAACCCTAGGAGTCCATTTTCCTCAACACAACACTTAACTATGCAGTACAGTTGGGAAAGAGAAGCAAGAAGGGAAAAAATCAGGACTACACCCAAATAAACAACTTTGTCTTACTCTGCACATCATATGTTGTTGGCTACAGATGACAAAAGGAATTTAGAGCAATTACAGATTAACCACAAATACAACCAAAGCCAGAGAGGATGCAGACTGGCATACCACTAATTAGCCATAGTCTATAATACCTCTAAATTAGCTAATTCGTTTCAATTCATTGATTCTTATATTAGCAAACTGTACACCTGCTCTGGCAATGCCTGTTTCAGCTGCAGCTCGATGTTGCCCTCCTGTGGGCTGAAAAAAGGGAGAGCCCTTGAGCTCCTTCACACCTTCACCACAGCAAGAGATATCTGGGCATTATTTACTTCTTTCCAGCTGAGAAGGAGTAAGCACAGATGAGCTGGATTCTTGTGGATCATGTGAATGTAACATTGTTCTCCAGATTTAATCACTTCTGGACTACTTTTGGAACAAGTCTGCTGCATAGGAAATTATTCCATAGGAATAAACATCTGCATCTTGCCAAATCAGCCACAGTTTACCAGATGGTATTTATGCTGACTTTCTTCCAGCCGAGGGAGAGGGAAAAGAGACATGAAGTTTGCTGGAACAAAAACAACTCTTCAATTCCTTCAGCAGTTTTTAATGGTAGAGTGAATTTCTTTTTCCATCCTTTGCCTGACAGTGGGGAGCTTCAGTCTTGAGGAACTCCAGACACAAACCATTTTTGCTTGAAATTTGATGAAGATCTCTCCCTTGCCTAGGCTGGGTTAATTTGTCTGAAACAGACTTGTTATAACAGAGTTTAGTCTTTGTCACTTATGTGACTCTTCCCTCGTTTTGTCACTTGCAGGTCCCCATTTCTACACCAGACTGAATTTGGGGCCTATCTGCATTCTGAACTGTGGCTGCATTGATTTGGGGATGGCATACAGTTAAGTTGGTCTCCAGGGAACCTTCCACTTCCTAAGGATGGGGTAATGGAGCAAATTCTCCACCAGCAGGAGGTAGGAAACACTCCAAAATCAGCTATTCACAAAACACAGACACTACTGAAAGACTGGGAAGCTAATATTTGATTTTTTCATGCCAAAAGCAACAGCCAGGAGACAGGATGGGATTACCTGGCTGTGTGAGAAAAGAGCATTCTCCTTTTCTTGTCCTTGATTCATGAGTAGTGAGAGCTATGAGGAACATAGGTTAATATAGCTTGTTTTGGTACTTACATTGGTAATTAATAATTCTCTCTGCAAAGCCCCAGCACTGTCACATCTGTCACTCCAACAAGGTTGACTCCCCCAACACTCCCCTAGGAGTAATGGGAAGGAAAAGGTGTTTGAGGCAGCTGCAAGAAGAACCTGAGCTGCAATTCATCGTATCAGAGCAGCACAGCTCAGGTCTGTGCCGGGTCATTGTGGAGAGATGGTCTCACTAATATATGAGACTGATATTTATGGCCCTCAAGAACAAAATCACATCAAGCACAGAGTTTCAGGTTGTTTAATTCCTCTGAAGATGCAAGCTGTCCATAGCAGTGTTTCAAACAAAAGGAAAAGGGTTAAATCTTTAGCAACAGGATTTGACTCTAAAGTAGTCAGCATAAAGCAATAAACTGTGTAGTCTTGGATCATCAGTAAAATCCACCTCTGAATCCAGAAATGCACTTTGTGGCTGGGTCTGACTGTTGCCATAGGCCAAACCAACATCTTAAATCCAAACACAACCTCAAATGGAGGAAGCTGAGGTCAGACAGTTGTGGCTTGGGTTCATGTCTGCTTGCTACCAAGTCAAAGGCTTCCCTCTCAAAAACAGAGTGCTAATGATCAAGCGACAATCCAAATGCAAACATGAAAAAAGCACCAAGACAACATCTGGAAGCAATACTGGTAGGAAGAGAACATGAAGACGTGGCCAAATGCTTCACTGCCAAAGAGGGGTGAAAAAAAAAAAAGAAAATATTTATGACAAGGGGCTTTTCCCTGCCTGTGTTCAAAGAACATCAACAGAGCATCTGTGCAGAATAAAAGACTAGGAGAGAAAGTACATACGTGGCGAGGGAATGAGGAAAGTAGAAACTGCTAGAAAAGCAACTCCAGGCTAGCTAAGGAAAAAGAAGCTGATTAGCATGAAGTCAGTTGAGATCTACACAATAAATAGCCTAATCAGCATTCATATACATCTGTCCAATAAAGCCTGTAGGAGCCACCATTTTCCCTTAACAATCTCTAAGTTTAAATCAGAAAGTATCATGCACTGGAAAACAAAGTCAAATTTCTGAAAACTTTCTTGCCACAATCAATTAATTGATTAGGCATCAGCATAACACAAGGAGTCAAATTAATAAAATCCCCTGTAAAGTTTCACAGTGCTTAGGCTATAGTGGCTGCTGACACAATGAATGCAGATGAACTCCAGAGAGGAGCTGGCAAAGAAAATATGTTGAAGCAGAAGGAAATTTTTAAAGCAAATCTGTGCATTTCCTGAAATGGTAGTTTTGCTGGATTTGGTTTCTGAGGAGGAAGAGGGAGAAAAAAAACATTTTTACAAGCTACTTTTCTCTCCTCTTCTGCAGCAGCTTTAACAGAAACATTTCTCCTTATTCCCTGTCCAGTTCTTATACCCACACACCTTCAGAGCAGATTTCCAAATACTAGGAGATAGAGAGAGATTCAAGAAAAATATTTATTCTCTTCTGGGAGGGAGGAAGTGAGGGACAGCAAAACCCAGGTATGCTGTCTTATAAAAAGAGAGAGAGAGATGGAAGTTGCCAAAAGCACCCATGACCTGGTTTCCATTTCCCAGCTCCCAATGCCTCTCTGCAGGAGGCTGAGGCTCCCAGTGGCGTGGGGAGAGCCCACAGCCTGGCAGCAGCCAGGGCTCATGGTCTCTGTCCTCAGGAATAAGCTTTGGCACAAGCCTTCAAGCTGAGCTTCCTCCTCATGGCTGCAAAACAGGAGCCAACACCCCTTAGAGTAGGGACATGGAAAAATCTGTTGTCTGTACAAACTGCTTTTAGAAGACCTGGTTGTGCAGCTGAAAGCACTGCTAACCTACTATTGAATTATACAATGGAGCAAGAAACAAATTACTGCCTCTTTCCACCCCTGCTTGAAGTGAGTTTCACAGGCTTTATTCTTCCTCTGAATCACTTCAGCTCTGGAACAGTCTTCCAGTTAAAAAGCCATTCCTGAAAGCACCTCCATCCAAATGAAAATTCAAATAAAATATACTACACACAGTTATTTGTCCTTAATAGTATCTTCTTTGATGAATATATACTTTCCATACATCTGCGAAATGAAACCTGACCAGAGATGTGAAGAATTCCTGAGGATGCAAGATGTGATGAGTAAGCAGCTACTTTATTAGCAGCCATACAGCTCTTGATTTAGAGGCTTCATTCACTCAGAGCTGAGGAACATCTTCTGTGCCTGATGCTATAAATGTCAGTCAGGACTAAAAATGGCATCAGGACATTTCTGTTGTTGCTTGCCAGGCATGTCACCCGAGCCCAGTGAAGCTGAACGGGTGATAGAGGAAGCAGATGCCCTGGCAGTGGCACAGCAGCCCCAACTCTTGCATCCACACCTCCTCCTGTGTTCCTGCAGCGAGGCTGGCTGTCGAGGGAAAGCAGAGCCATAAAACAAACAGGTTTCCCTACCCCCACCCACAGCCCAAAGCACAGACTGAGCCCACTCTGCATCTCCAAACTTTCCACCGATGGGACGAAAGCCTCGGCTCTCCAGCACTGCTTCGTTCTTTCACAACTATCTGGGACTGCCAGATCTGCATTGACCCCTGGCCAAGAGTGACCTCCCAGGATAAACACAGCACGACTTACCCAGCTGACAGCCCAGCTGTGGTTGCAAAGTGCTGTAGGATAACCAGGGTATCCAGCGGGACGCTGAAGCCCGGTGCTGTGGCGCTGGTGAAGCAGCGCTGACACGTGGCACAAGAGCCACTCCGTGCACATTCCTATTTCCAACACTCTGCTTTCTTTGTAAAGAAAGTTGTCCTTTCCCCTCTGCCTCATCAGTCTGCTTTAACCTGACTCATTACTACCAACCACAGAGCCCCATGATAAAGATACTTGCTACGTTTTCCATTCTTATAGGAAGAAAGCATCTTAACCTTTCATGTGCTCCTTTAGCGCATTTAGAAGGAGCAAAACATTAACTAATCACCAAACAAGATAAGGAGGGGTTTTTTCCTGGATTAGTCTTTTCCCAGCTATTTTTTTTTTTTTTTGAAAACACTCTTCCCATTCACCATATCTAGAAAGGAAATCCCAAAGCATGAAAAGGCTTAAAACTGTAACATTTCAGCTCACACAGAAGACATCAACAATCTCAAGTAAGAAAAAAATTGCAGTCATATTCTCTGATCTGCCACACCCATAAAATAAAAAGCAAATCCAAAAAATTCAAAATGGCTTAACTCATAAAGAAATTGCCTCTTCTGATAATGACTTCCCTTGATAATAAAGTTACATTGAAACAACTGAACTTTGTCAACAGAGAACTCATGAAGTAACACAAAATTTCACATTCTATTAGTCAGCAGCTCAAGATCTTTACTTCCAGAGCAGGTAAAGAAAATAAATTAACAATGAATATTCATAAAACACAATAGTCCAAGTTTTTTACAGGTTTAAGGTGTAAAATGTACATATTTTTTTCCTTTTTGTATTTTTCTCTGAAGACTACAAACCACATAATTGGTTAATGAACTCACTGAAGTATACAAAGTTTCCATTTAAATTTTTCTGACTTGACTGAGTAGACAAATCCATCAAATTAGAGCTGATGAAAATTGCTCTATTCACCTGCCTCTTGTTAAGAAACTTCAAGACATGGCCCTGTGCAAAATTTTTTTTTAAAATATGGTTTTAGTTCTATATTATTTTTTCAACCTGGGTTTGAGAATGTACAACTAAGCATGTGTGTCAGTGGTCACTTGAAATATTTGAGTGTTTTGGTAAGGAATTAAGATGTTAAAAATAATAAAAATTAGGGTTTCAATATTTGGAACAGTAAATAATTTCAAAGAAACATGATGACACTTTACTTCTGGGAGGTAACAGATATTTTCTTCTTACCCAAATAATTACCAGAAAGGCTTGGAAAAGGGGTTACACTCTCCAGGTATCTTCATACTCACCACCATACACCATATGGAAAGGGCACATTCAACCATCATCTAGGAAAACATTAACCAATTAGCCCCATCATGTATTAAAACAACCTCTATATATTAACATTCAAATTTACAAGAGCACGAGAGTCATTAGCAGGTAGAACAGGTACAGGAGAGGCTGGGCACAGAGCAGGGAGGTGGAGGCCAGGGAAGGGAAGGGAAGCTCCCACGGCATTGCACTGGCTGGCGCTGGTCTTGGCTCCTGCAGTCCGGCTGATTTTGGGCTCATACCAGAAGACATTTTTAGAAAGTAACAGAATAGGACCAGGAAAGAGATCCCGCAACAGACATCAGCTTGTTGGGAAAGTTTTGTCTTTTCCCTTGCTCTGCAGACGGAGCTGGCAGAGGCTGTGTCTGCTGTTTGAAGCTGTCCCTGCTCAGAGCCCCCTCCCACCCCAGCGCTTGCAGGATCGCGGACGCTCGCCTGGCAACTGAGTCACGCAGCCAGGGGCCACGGCCAAGGCTGGAAACTGAGACCCTGCAGCCTCTTCCCAGATTTGCTGCCAAATGGAATGAATAAATCAGTTCTGAGCCACAGTTTTCCCATCAAATCCTTTGACGCACTTAGATGAAAGGCTGCGCGAGTGCTGCTCTATTACCAGACGCTATTTCATCTTCTCCCAGTTTGTAAATTGCAACTTCCACCTAAAAATGTGGGTATGCAAGTGTTATTCATGACATTTTTAGGTGCATATGGACAAATGCATACTGCATACTGCAATACAAATATGACCATATTGCTTGACTTGACTCCTATTACTGTACCTTAAGTATTATGCTGAAGTATTTTTGCAGCTTTTATTTCTGTCCTAATTTCTATTATCCAGACCCCATCCTGGTTTTAACAAGCATCTGTACAATTCAATTTTGGCTGCAGGATGGCAGACAGAGGATAAAGGCACTACTTTATCTACAACTTCTACTCACCAGAGAAAAAGTACATAGATAAGACAAAGCCTTTTTTTCCTTTCACTGTCTCTGTTTGCTCATAATTTTATTAACTAGTTTAAATACTTTGATCTCCCCAGCAAATTACGGAAGAGTTTATAGAACACACAGATCATGAAATGAAATTGAGAAAGGTAATTTTCAAGAAGCTTAAGTCAAATGTGCAGAAATTCAGCATTTTGCAGGCATGGCCCCAAAACAGATCTGATTATTTTATTGTTCATACATTTTAATAGTTTCAAAATTATGGTTATTTAGTCTCTATTTATCAGAGCTTTAAAGATTATTCTTGTGAGCAGCCTTAAGTAACCACCATGTAAATTAAATAATGTTCTTGAGGTATATTTATGCAATATACACCCAAGATAGCAGAATAAATGACCAGAAGCTTAGCAGACAGGAGGCTATTGTAGGACTATCCAAAACTCACTCCTAAATTATAAGCATTTTTTCATGCTGTTATTATTCTTGGTTCAAGTTTAGTGAATATGAGAATTCTAGTGGCCTTCTGCCCCAAGTTCTCATGAAAATAAGCACAAAAGCAACACTACATATTCCAAGTGCCTTCTTTGAGTTTCATATGTAATCATTTAACCAGAACATAATGCACTCTAGGTTGCAGAGGGCAGCAGTTCAGTTCAAAGAGTTAACACACCTTCAAATAATTTCCTGAATGGCAAATAAATACAAAATTGACACTGTGCAAAGCCGTTAGTCCACTATCTATGCAAGTCTTTAGGCAGTCCTGAACTTACAGCTAGTCTAAAAAGGAAAGGAAAGTTCTATTTTGGCATTTGGTTTGAATATATTTATTTCTGAACTAAAGGAGGGATGAAGAGAGAAGAACTGGAGCCTGGAGAAGCATACCATGAAGAAACCATGCTTCACATCTAAGTAGCATTTTTACTGCCAGTGGTATTGGCTGCGTTTTGGACTGCTTTCTCCTTTCCCACACCACTCTACTACACAGAAAAACATTCATAATTCAAAACTTAGGCAGTTGGAAAGCGAGATGAAAAGGAAGAATATTCTCTTTATCAAGGTTCACTTTATACAGAGGACTGAGTTCAACATGCTGAACTCAAGCCAGGTGGGAACACAGAAAGAAGCTCTGTATCTACAACCAACTTCCAGGAATCCAAGAGAAGCAGTGAAACGTTCCATGAAACGGTGAGGAAGGACTGCAGGCATCTCTGTAATCACTTTACCAGTGGACCACAGACATTTAGGAAAATACTGGATTCAAGAAAGAAGTTGGCACAAGGGATGGAGAAGTGCCATGTCTTAGCAGTGCTCTGCTTGCACCACGAGACATTGCACCAAGCAACACACAAGGAAGGCAGCACAGTAAAGGCAAAAATTAGTGAATTAAATTTATCTAACTGTTGGCAAGGAAATAAAGAGTAAACTAAAGTTGGGGTAGGAGAATGTAGGGGTTCCAGTTAGTGGCCTTATAAATAATTACTGTTTTAGCTGGCCAAATGTGAGAAATTATAGCAGAGATGCCTACTGGGAATTCAGCCCCTTAGAATAGAAAATGAAAGACAACAGAGAGTCTGTTAACTTCTGACATGATCAATACATTTCACTCGCCATTACAGCTTGGCAAGTGGATTGAAATAAGACATTTAATGTTATTTTTTGCATGAAGGATAGACCATGATATGCAATGTTGTCACTTGCTCACTCAATTCCACTGCGTTGCACTTTTTCTAAACTCATTTCCTATGGATTAAGATTTATAACTTTGCTTCGTACACATCTACTTGGTTCCATTATTAAAGAGAAAAACACCAACAAACAAAAACAGACCCCAAAAAAAAAAAATCAAACCGACAAATTTATTTCTTTCCTTTAAAAATGAAACTGAATCCCAAATCAGTTTTCTTTAGTAGGGTTTTTCAAAAAAAAAAAATCTGCAAGCTTCAGTAGTGAGAGGAAAACATTCTTATCATTAGCAACAAACACTCATCACTTCTTCGACATTTAAAAGAAGAAAGATAAAAATCTAGTAAAGTTTGCTGTAAGTTTTTATCATGAGCAGATTTTCTGTGGAAGATATTCAGTCCAAAAGAGCTTCCTTGGCTTGCCTTTGAAGTAAAGAAGCAGCACTACAATACAGCATGCTGCACATAAAATCTTCAGCTTGGAGATAAGCACATCAAAAACAAAGGGGCAAAAGCAGATGGGAATATTTGCAAAAGAATTATACAGAAGCAAAATTTATATTTGAGTTACTTACAATAAATACATGAGTATCCTCCTCTAAAGTTTCTTTGTGAAGTAAAAAACACTTTTCAGCCTTATGAAACCAATTCCTTTTGCATCAGCAAGGAGTTGCAGTTTTACTTTGTGCATATTTTACCCCATTATCTGCAGAAATCAAATAACTCTGTAAGGGCATTTTCAGAAAAAAAGAATAGGATTTGCTTACTGCAGATCTCCTACACTTTGTCAACCAGAGCTTCTTTATATTTAAACACTCAGATTATGTATTTCTACAAATTCTCTGAAAGAAAGAAGTGTTCACTTCTCATTTCTATTGGTCTAGTGATTTACATTGTTCAAGAACTGTACTAGCTTCCTTCCTCTCCCAGTTAAAAAGAAGAAACAAAAAGCCAAGCAAATAAAAAGGGCATAAGAAACCAGCCTTGATCAGTGCCATGGAAAAAACCACGGAGTGTGGTATCAGCTTTCTCTCTTCCAGAGGCTTTGCTCTGTCTCAGTGCTCTGCTTGGACATCCCTCAAGCCCTGGTGCTACTCTGCAATTGCCATCCTGCTCCCACAGATCCACAAGAAAAAACAACAAGGAACTCTAGTTGGATTTCTGAATTACCAAGACAGAAAAGGCTCATTTCCACCCATCCTCAAGCAAAGAGTGTCTTTAATTCCCAGCTGTAAAAACCAGGTGAGATTTCAGCACCCTTTGACATGAGCATCCTTTCATTCAACATTGTCTTATTTATCCTAAATGTGAAGCTTGTCCAAGACACCAGAATTGTGGACCTATGCTCTCTCAACCCTTGGCCTCTGTGGTCTCACTATCAATGACACCTCCTGCTTTGCAGGAAATAGATAAATTAGCACTTTAGATCCTAGTATTTTGCAAACTTTTATGTACCCACAAGCAGAGGACATGCTGAAGCTGTGTGCAAAAGCTTGTTCTAGCTGAAATTAAACTTTACCTGCACTCACAACTGCAATCAGTGTCAGTACTGCATGAAATCTGTCAAAAATACACCTGTCCCTACAATTGACTATTTTTTGCCTGCTAGCTTAGCAGAACTTACCCTGCAATTTTAATGTCAAGCATAAGACTGGGCAGGTATTAAAGCATTGCATCTCAGCTAAGGAACCTTGACTAGGTTGGTAGTTTGGCTTTATTTCTGAATATGTATGTTTTAATGAAATCTCATTTTGGTTGTACACGAAGAAAAGACCCTTCAGGAATAAAGTCTGCAACTAGAAGCTCTTTTCAAAGAGAGTTAAAATTATGCAAAAAAAAAAAAAATTGTCTTCAGGCTGTGGTATTTTGATGACATTCCTCAAGTGACATCTCAGGGCTCTGGTCATAAAATACTCCATGTAGGGAATATTTTTGTTGTCTCAATGGCTGCAAAGTTCTTCTCCCCTCTGCAATCTCTATTTATTTATTTTGAGCTTCTGATTCCCAGCATTTGAATGCTGCTATAGCAGTACATTAATGTACTTTTGTTCCCTTGACACTAAAAGTAAATAAAAACGGAAACAGCTTGCCAAGAGCAGATCCATTTATTTGTTCAAAAAACATTTCAAGAACACCTGCACAGCTATTTTGGAAACATACTGGGATGTCTATTCAGCCTTTCCTGTTTGTGTAACTTCAGGTAGACTATGTCTACCTAATGTTGGAAAACAGAGCATTTCCCATACCACTATGTTTAAGCTAAAGAACATCTCATTTTTCCTACTTTTGCTATTTGAACAACTAACATGGATCAATTAATTCATGTGAAGTTCATATCCATATGCCCATTTTGTCAGTAATATTTAGGGAAAAATGAAGCCATGCCTGTGTACTCTTCTCTGTGCCCTAATTTTCAGAAAAAATGGGATAATTTTTTTCAGTATGAGCTGCACAATGAAAAAATTCTATTTGCAGAACAAGGCCAAGCTACAGCCAGGCTATAGGAAAAAATTAAGCATGGGTTTGTGTTCATACACAAACACTGATGGTTAATGAGATGAAGACTAAAAAGCCCTCACCAAAGACAGACCACAGCAGTGAAACATGGCACGGGTCACCTGCTCCAGGATGAAGGGCTTGCCTGGGGATCTGAGAAACTGCTCTTGCCTGGAGCCCTCTCTGTCCATCCCATCCCACTGGCTGCACAGACTACTGGAAGAGAATCAGGAAACCTCATCTGTGCTTTTTTACAGAGCATAGCTCTGTAGAGGTCTGAAGAAGCAGTTTAAAAATTTACACTTCAAGAACACTTGAGAATAAAGATCCCTTGTCTCTGTCTCCCTTGCTCCTGCCTCCATTAATGCAAAAGCCATCAGCCACCCATGCTTATTTTTTGTCTCTGGAAAACTGACATCTGGCAAACACATGAGATGTGAAGGGAGAAGGGTTTGGATGGAGGGACGTGCACTGTATGCCTGAGTGATGGGAACACAGGCAAGGAGGCTAAGAGAACTAAAAGTTCACAGCACATGTGGCCAAAATGCTCTCATGCAGATTAACACTTGTGATTGAAGTATAAGAACTGAGAATTTCCTCTATTTTCAAGTAATTTTATCAAAATCTCCAGTTTACGATTCCTGATGGCACAGCAAAGACAAGTCTGTGACAGCTGGATCTAGAAATTCTATGGCAAATCACCATTTTATATACCAGGACCTATCCTACTTTAACATGCTACGTGTTTTGAACAATGACCAAATGTCTGAAATAGCTCCCTGGGTGAATCACAGTGTACAAAAGTGATTCAGAGATGATAAGTCTCTAAATTTGGTTGTGTCAGAAGTTCATTGTTGCACTCTGTACCCACTCACCACGTACATTCTCCCAGCCCTGCCAAAGATAAAACTAGCTTCTAGTTGCTTGTGCTTAATCTAGTAGCTTATACTTAATACTTTCTGCCCCAACTTCTCCTGTATTCTATTTACTTCATGCTGGAGTACCTTCCTTTACAAGGCACTTCTTACAGAAATGCTTTAATAGCACTATCTCTGTGTTAGAAGTCTCTGAGGAAAAAGCAAGTTAACCCCTCCAAATCTTCATCTCTCAAAAACTCAGAGACTTGATATAATTTAGGAACTAAAACATCAAAGGAATTAATCCTTAAAAAGCACACTCCATTTTCTCTAAGCTCTTTATACACATCCTGGGGGCAACTAAGTTGGATGAAACTCTAGCAGTAAACTCTAGATTTCTCTTTAATCAGTGTGCTTACTGTGGAACCAGAGCAGGATGCAGCTTGCTCTCTCAGTACCCTCACCAATTCCATCTTTCCACCCTGACTGCTACCACCAAAGGTGGAGAATATTATTGTTTGAATATTAATATCACAAGTTGAACACACCTTCCCCTTACAGGACAGTGGTAACTGTTACCAGTCAGCAATCTGCTTTAAGGAGCAAAGACCTGAGCAGTTATTCTGCTAGTCCTGCTGCTAGACACATGGAGAAGTGGAAACCAGCAAGGCTGCAAACCTCCTCTTCACTCACTGACAGTGGATGGCCGTACATTGCCAGAGACCAGTAACCCACGTCTGAGAAAGCTTAAAGCCTGAAGTGTTAGCAAAGCCCACTCTGAAGGGTAGGTCCTGAAGTTTTAAAGTATTAAATATGGTAAACCATCTCATGGGCTTACATTACTGCTCACACTGATTATCATCCTAACTCAGGCTCTGAAAAGGCAACGCTTTCATGCCCTCTCTACACTACAGACATTGTAGCAAGGAAGTAGCTTATAATAAATTTATTCTGCTCCGTTCCTTCTCTCTCTGCTCCCCTCTCTCAAGAGACTGCAGAACAACATGGTGCAGAGTCACTGGTAGTTGAGCAACTCCTTTCACAACTAAGCAAAATTCTGGGAAATAGGAGAACTTGGTCTGAGGCCAGCAGACCATTTCCTGAGTCTGTTACTATATGACTACGCATCTCCCTTGCCAACCTCAGGCACTCAGACATTCAACAACCATAAAGCAGAAGTAAGTGGAGCAGGCAAGTGCAAAGGGATCAATATTCAGGACCCACAACACAAGCAGGTTTTTTCGAGAAAGCAGAGTTCTCTCCACTGCCTAAGCAGCACAGCATCACCCCAGGCCAAGACCCTCCTTGCTGGCCAGGCTCTCAGCTTTGCTACTTCTGCAGCTGCAATGATGCCAATACAGGCTGTAATCATGCTGACTGAAATCCTACTTTTGAACTGTTGCCACACTCTATTAAATAACTTAAGACTAACATGATTTTATCAGAGAGCTGATCTTACATTCGATCCTTGTGCAAAATAATCCTGAGGGGCATTGCTTTAGCACAGCCAAAGCAGCTCTTGTGAAGTGCAGCTTAATCCAGAAAACTCACTTTCCAGAAGCAATAAATTACCAAGAGAAAAAGATGATCCTGCATTTAACAGCCTTTGCATCACGCCAGGACATCTAGTGCTTGCATCAAGTGCTTCTCAGACCTCCTCCTGTTAGTTTGGGATTGAGGTTCTGTAGGAACACAGCTCTGTGCAAACAGCTGCAGAAGGAAGCAATTGTGTGGAGTGAATTCTGAACTTTCACCCATCCCTTCCTCACTCTGCCCTCCCCCTAGCCCTGAAATACAATAAAAGACAGCCACCACCCTGTAAGTGGGATGCACTTATACAGATTTGACCCATATGTCAAATAGGAAGAGAATTACACACAGATGAGGAAAAAAAAAAAGGAAAAAAAGGGGTGACAAAATGCCAAATATTTCACTGAAGAAAATCTCTCCCTTTCCATTTGTATTTAAGGTTTTGACCCAGGTTCTTCAGCACTGTTGAACAAGACTATCTGCTTTATTAGATTCCAAATAACTTCTTACATTAAGATACAGAAAGTATTTGGGACACCATGTTGGAAAGCCATTTAAGTGGCACTTCCACCATCTAGGTACAACAAAATCCTGGCAGTCATGAATTACTTATTCTTCCAACTCTACAGTTAACACTACTAGTGCAAATCTCATCTCTAAGAACTACCAATGTCAATTCTACAAATGTATTTTGTGAAAGCTCTGCCCTCCAATTCATAGTCTGTTGTGGAATCCAAAAATATCCCCAAAAAAGTAATAGTCAAGTAATTTATTTGATACCTCAGTCATAGGGGATGCTAAGACAGGTATTGTCTTCCCATCCACTTTCAAAAATAGCAGAGCAGCTTACTCTGCCATGCAAGAAAGTGAGAATTCACAGAGGCAAAGATTCAAAAAAAAAACTTACTCATTCCAGAACTGACTCCACTGAAGACCATATCTGAAATAAGTCAAATATAACTGAAGTTCTTCAAAAAAGCTCACAGCAGTAGCTGAAGAGAAAAATCTAAACCAGTTCTTCCAAGCCGAAAAACCAAAGCAAGACTGGTTATACAGACATGGGAGGGAAGAAGTACAAGGGTCCTTTCTAGATTTTCTGTCTCTAATATCTCTATCTACTGCAAAAGAGAAGCTGCTGTGGAAGCCCTGCATTGAATTAGCATTTAGTCCCTGAATACAGCAGATGTGGGGGAAATGTCATTATAAATAAACAGGCACAATCAAATAGATTTCATTATTATTGCTTCACTGAAAAAAATCTATTCTTTTGGGGCTTGTCATAGTCTTACTCCTACCCACTCACAGTAAGCAAGAAACAGTAATCCTTTGGGAACAAAAAAATGAACTGACAAATAGATATTAGAATTACTTGTTGAACAGTGATGTTAAAGATTAAATGTGTAAAACATGATCAAAAGCAGTGAACATTTCTTAGGAGTACAGCTGGAATAGTTCAAAAATATGAAATAAAACCAAGCTATATCCAGTATTTTTAAGCAAAAGGAAACTTCAGAAACCTATTTCCTAGATACTGTTCTCTTACCACACCACAGTCTCTCCAAGCACTTAACAGTGAAAAGTAAAGCTGGATGAAAGCACAACAAACAAAATACTTTACAAATGCCTCATCTGTAGCAGAGCACCCTTATGTCCCTGTACTCCCGAGGTTTCTCATACGCTGCTGGAATTTAGGTTGCTTCTGTATCTTCTATGCCCCTAAACAAACTTTGCTAAAGAGACACGAGAGCCTAAGTGCTTTTAAAAGTAATAAAATAGAGAAAGAATCTTCTAATAGTGGCACTTCTGTTTATTCTATGTGATTTCATATCCTCACATTCCAGCAGCACGGCAAAACTTTCAGAACTAATTCAGGTGAACTGTTCAGAAAACATTTCTTTCCTGGCATGTGTGAATTCCCAAGAAGTTAATGAGAACTCTTCCATACCTGTTGCTGTCCACCTGAAAGGCATCTGCCACCCTTTGCAAATACTTTATTGAAAGAAGAAATAAGCAGAACGTTAGTAACTCGAGCATGGCAAACACATTTTCCCCTCTAACAAATGTGCAGCACAGTAAACACAAGAGTTACTTGTCCCTAAGTGACAAGAGTCAACTAAGAGTTGCAAACAAAAATTTAGCAGTAATTAAAGCCCTCAGGGTTTTTTTTTTGAGGCAAAATATACACTAAAAAAAGAGAAATTTTGCTGAGGATTACAGAATACATAATTGAAATACAAGTTATGGGGGGAGGAAAATTCTGCAGAAATGCAGAAACTCCCCTCTGTTACAGGACTGTATTTTTGTGATTTTTTTTTCCAAGAAATCTCTTCAAAACAATAAACTGTCTGTTAACTGATCCAATGGTAAAAAATATTATTCTAAGTTAGCCTAAGAGACCACAGACAAATGCTAGAAAAAGATGACTAACAAAGGCTGTTTTTATTTTGAAGGCCTGAAGATTTTCTTATCTGTAAGGTTTGTCTAAGCACAGGCAGTACAGAGAGAGAGACACTGAGACAGCTGTTCCACACCAGGAAATAAAGCTGAGGGATAGCAACCCCCAAATATTAGCCTGAAAAGGAGAGAAGTGTACAGTGTAAAGAGAAATTAAAAGAAAGCAAAAAATTTCCTGTCAAAAGCCATTCCTTTTCAAGCCAGCCCATTTTAATACATTATTGAGGTTAATTCACTTTGATGTATTTGCTTCAACATAACATTAAATATGGCTAAAACTTATTCCTCAAAACTGCAAAACTGGGAAATAAGCAGATGTGGTTCTTTTCACTAAAAGAAAAATCTTTGAAACTCTCTCCTAATCCTGTCAGCTGCAAATAAAGTTTCTGTTTAGAAAATGTGATATAAAGCTTCTTCAAAGATACACAGTTAAAAAGAGAAGTACTGCTTAGATCATCCAATAGCCTCCATACAAGAACAAACCCAGGAACCATCACTCCTGCTGGGGTCCTTCTGAAAGTGTAATGCAAGGCTTGCTAAACAGGCAATAATTGAAATCACTGAAATAATTTCAGTAGCAAACACCCCAAAATCTGACATGCCCATCTCCCATCTATAGATCAGCAGGAAATATTTGTCAGTAAATCAGTTTCTTTAAGAACAGTCGCGAATGCAAAGAAATTACCTGATAGAGTCAAGTAACAGCTGCTCCATTAATTTAAAATTACCCTTTATTTTTCACAAGGTTTTCCAACGTCGTGCATTTTGGCACGGTAGACTTTGAGACAGTTAGCTTCAAGTTTCTTTAAATTACAAACAGTAGATACAGTAGGAATATTTTAAACCAATTTCTTTAAAATAAATGTCAAGTTAAGACCCTTAGCTTTAAAAGAGACTGCCACCATTTCATTTTCCTGATACAAAATTCAAGTAATTTTAAGAGTAGAAAACTGTCCCTATAAAACATCCTATTAAAATTTACCAGCATTCTGAAAATAAGCATCAGATTTCCAGTATCCATTGGGTGCAACTACACATTTAGAAAAATAACTCACTTTAAACAAAGGTCACTTGCTGAAGAAAAGTAAGCTTTCAACAGGATAAATTCTCAGAACAAATGATAAAACATTTTCTCCTTAGATAAAGGATTTAATCCTTGTTCCATCTCTGCAATTAATTTATTTTTTTCTTCTAAGGGTGTACATTTCAGTATTGACAACTAATTACGAGACCGGGCTACAGAGACATTTTACCTTCAGTATAAACCAGCACATGGAATCATTGCTTACCAGAAACAACTGTAAACAAGATTCATTTGATTTAGTTTTTATGCTGTGATTTTTCTTTCATTGGTTGGTACCAAATATACAGACCACCAAACTTGACCTGTGTCACTTAACTGAATGAAAACCACGACAAGTTTTTCCGATGATTTTGTATTTAGCGTTGCTTGGGGTTTGGGCTTTTTTCAATGAAGAAATGGGTTCACTGTGCTTTTCCATTTTTTCTCTTTACCCACTCTTTAGGGCAGCAGAATGGAAAAACAAGTAGGACACGTTTACTTTGGGACTCAAGGCTCAGAGCAGATATCAAGAAATCTTCAACAATATTAGAACATTTTCTGTTTTCCTCCTTTTAGCCCAAAGTACCTCTGCTGTGTAGTAACAGTAACTTAGTTTCTTTTATCACCATCTTCCAGAAGAGATCTATAAATAAATGTTTATGTAAAGAACACTGCTGTTGAAGAGGACAAAGAAAAATAAAATTAAGGATCAATAAATGATACTGCAATGTATCTTGTGCCACTCAAGATAGGAAGTCCTTCGTGTAAATGTGTAAGTCTTCCTGGGTGCATGAAGCTCCATCCTTTCCTGGGAGACTCAATGGAGCAGTTGTACCTAAGGAATTTACATCCACCTCCCTGTGGTAAAAACACAAACACAATAAACCCCAAACATTTATCTTGTGCTTTAATAAATTCCTTTTTATATATTCATTAGTTCAAATAATTTGCTATTATTAATAGGCCAGATTTTTTTCTTTCACCATCCCTTAGCAAGGCTAAGGAATGACATCCCTTACATGACATCATCTTTAGAGCATTAACAGACAAGCATTTGCAATCAGTTTTTCCCTCGTCTTGCTTTAGCATTCACTGGATAACAACTCATTCCAGCAACAAATCTGACAAACAGACCTTCAATAACTTCACTTTAGATTCTAATCAGAGAGAAGCAAATAGTGTTCACAGGCCTTGTTTCAAGACTGCATCCGTATCCACGACAGCATTTAAACAAATTTTAAATGAATTAATCTGGCAGGTGATTTCAAACTGAAGGTGTGCTTTCTAAAATAGTAAGTGTGGTAAGCACATTTATTGGTGTTAAGTATTATGAATGATACAAGCTTATAAACACAACAGGTTAAATTTCTCTGTAAGTAAAAGTTGGATATTATTGCCACTGCCCTGCCTAGCTCCACACTCTGGGAACTGTTTTATTTGAATCAATATCAGACTAGAAAATAATTTAGTTCAGAAAAAACCTAAATAGATACAAGAGTTAAAAAATTTCATTCTGTGGCTAAAAAAGAACCATTACAAAAATTCTACAGAAAAGAACCCACTTGAGTCAACTTGGCACTATTTAAACTCCTTTGAAAAACTGGTTTTCACCGTACAGAAATGAAACATTTCAGAAGTGTTAAAAATGAAATTGCTAACATCTCCAAAGTTTTTCTTCAAACCCCTTCTCTCCCACCATCTGAAACCAGTTTGATCAATTCCACTTGACTGCATCAACAGCTCTGGATCCTGGAACTGAGCAAATTTAGTACTTGTAAAAAACCACAAGGCATAATGTATCTCAATTTGTGATGTGCATTTTTCCTTCTCAGCTGGGTCTCTAAGTTTATGTGTTTGGGCTCTAATATTAGATACTCAAAGGAGAGCATTTTTTAATGCTGTAATTTACCTGGAAATCCTCTCCTACTTTGTTGAGGGCGATGTTGATGGTGAACGTGGAGGAGTCATGGTGAGGTCTGAGCGACCGCTGTCTGTCAGGGCTGTATTTTACAACAAAGTTCAGCAGAGCATAGCCCTGCAACAAAATACACAGTCAGACTTCAAGCTGTGAATTGCCAAGTCACACACAGGACCCTTGGGATTATGTTTAAAGCTTAGTTAAAATAAAATATCGACAACATTCATCTTTAACTAATGCTATGTCACATATAAACTCCTTAACCAAACTGAAGAAGTATATTCATTAAAATACTTAAAATTTAGTCACCTCAAGAAGTAATTTCTGCAAAAAAAAGCTTTTAACCCATACCTTGGTATAATAGCCAGCAAAGACTTTTAGTGTTACTGGGGCAATGAACTCTCGTATGAAATGCAGCCATTCATTATCCAGTCCTATTTGCTTCATATGAATGTCATCAGTTGGGACATTTTCATAACCTCCAGAAATGCGGCTGTCCTAACGAAAACACCAGAAATAGCTTGGAAACAGGAACATCAAATGTTTCTGGCATTTCAACAAATATTTATTTGAAATCACAGAATCACAGAACTGCAACAAAGCAATGTTTCAGTGGTTGTCAGTACAGCAATTCCACAGCTAACTGTCAAGAAAAAAAGTGTGCTGAGATATAAATGAGCAAAAATTGGAAGTTTTTATAGGATGAGTCAATATTTGGATGTGTCACCTGTAAACAAAAGGGCTTCTTGGGATAGTAAGTTTTATTTGCTGAGCTGCAGATGCAACTGAAATTCTATCAGATCAAGAGACTACAGGCCTCAACTTGACAGGGTAATAAATGTTGAAATAATTTGAAGGTAAAAGTATGTTAAAATTCTTTCTAGAGTCTCCTACCTACACTACAATTGTGACTATAGTTTCTCATGGTACCACATTTGTGAATAAGAGAAACATTCCTCTGATTTTAGCGGCAGTTAATAAATACCTTGCATTCTCTGAGAACATTGACACAATAGCTCATAACATTTTCAAGTAACTCCTTAGGGGGACAAGTCTGACAAATTAGTATTAAGAGATAAATGAGTAAAACTTGTCTGAACAGTCATCAGCAGCTATCCAAAATCAGCCTTTTCAGGTACCTGCTACAGAGCTATATGGTCTGATTTGCTAATTCAAAGTCTGCACTGGGTTTATGTGGCACAGCTTGGGGAGCAGGGGGGCTGCAGGGGTGGCCTTTGGAAGCTGCTGGAAACTTCCCCTGTGGAGCCAATGGCAGCCACTGCAAGACACGCCTGCCCCTGGCCAAGGCTGAGCCCAGCAGGGACAGAGACAGCACCTCTGAGGTGGCAGTGCCTTTAGGAAAGGGGGATAAGTGGTTGCAAGGTGTTTTCAAGATGTTGTTTCATTGCTCATTATATTACCAATTGAACCAGAGTAGAAAGTAGAAAGAGAAACTAATTTCCTGAGTCTGTTTTGCCTGTGTTGGCTACTGAATGATCTCTCAAGTCAAACTCTTTTTTTACTTTCTCTCCCCTGTCCAGTGGAGGGCAGTGACAGAGTGACTTTGGTGGGTGCCTGGCACCCAGCCAGCGTCAGCACACCACAACATTAATTGAAGAATGCCTCTAAATCTACTGCAGAAGCAGCTACATGGTAGACTAAACTAAGCACTTAACACCACAAAGCAGATGTTTCAGACCACTGGCAATTGTTGGGATGTTTGTTTGTTGCAGTACACTGTGACTTGCTATTGTAAAAGCAGATAAGATCACTCATTAAGATTATGTTTATACAGGCTGACACTTACTTGGTGTTTTCCACCAGACCATTGCCCATAATGCTCCATTTCTTCTACTAATTCATCACAGGCAGCGTCAGAAAATATGGGAAACCAAAACACATCTGGACATGGCTACAAGAAAACCCCAAACAATTAAAAAATTGATTCTCAAGCACATTCTCACAAAAGCAAAAACTATGAGCTACATTCTAAGCCCTGACCCAGCACTAAGAATGTGTCAGTCACACCTTTGTGTGTCACACCTTCTGTGCCTTATGGCTCTAAATAACAACCCTGGTCTTCCACATAACAGGTTAATATGGGAAAACAGCTTAAAACTTAACATTGTTTTACACACAAAAAATTTATCCCAGCTTTTTAGAGAAGCAATGTTCATTAAATCACTGTCCTTAATTGCCACAACTGATCATCCAACACAAGGGCTCTGTCCAGATCACTTGCATAAAAGCAAGCAGCCTATAGCAAATGGCAAAATTTCAGTTCTGATCCAAAACATCAAAAAAACTGTTTAATCACAGACCAAAATAGCATTTGCATGGAAATATTTACCGTATGCCAATTTATTATCAGTCACACAAATTTTTAAAAACTACTTACACTCACCTGTTCTACTATGTTATCAGTGAAGATCTTTGAGTAGTTTGGATTTATGTAAGTTTCCTTCCAATCCTAAAAAAACATTATTTAAAAACATTAAAACAGAACAATGACATTTATAAGTGATAAAAAATAATTTATACTCTATTCATTTCCTCTAATGAAAGCACCAGAAACAAAAAATTTCTTATTCTCATAAACAAATTGGTACCCATCATGTCAAAAATCATGAAACCTGTTACCTCAGGGCCATATCTCCAATTTCATCCTCTGGTCACCAGCTGGCTTACTGATATGCTATATTGTCATTTGCTTAGATGGGTGAGAACACCTTTTAGCACATAATATTTAGCAAACAGCAAACAAAAGTTCTCTACATAAAGCCTTTAAATCTCAAATCCTTTATAATATATAGATTTATACTTTTTTTTTTAATGAAATAACTTTTTAGCAATAATTAGATGCATACCACAGGATTCTCAAATATCTGCCAGAGGTCATTGTTGTAGTGGGAAGTATTGTAATTGGCTGTAGAAAGAAGTCTTCCAAATTCATGTCTGTTGGTAATGTACATGAAAACACCCTATACCAATTAGAGAAAGCATCATTAGCAAAACTGTCCAACTTAGCAAAGTTTTAAAAAGATCTGTTCATGATTGCACTTTCATAAAATATAATCACACATTTATTGTAAATGTGCTGTCAATTTAGCATTTGAATTTACAAAGGGTTGAACTACTCTTCATAATTCATTGTTTACAAGCAGTTGCCTGCATTTATTTTCTAAACACATTAAACCAACACATATATTGTTGAGAACATATGTAGAGTTATAGGAAGGAAAAAGCAGAGGAGTGATTGGTTGATTTGCCTTCCAGAAAACTTAAGCAGACACACTAAAAGCATCTGATCTCAAACTGAAAATGCTCACACACAAGAAAACCAACATCTACGGTTTAGTTTCAAATTAAAACCTGAAAGAATAAGCTAACAATCAAAGGGTTCATGAAAATCAGAACAAGAAACTTATTTCAGAGTATTCACTACATGATCCGTCTGGTGAATTGGCCTGAAATAAAAAGATATTGGCAAATTTGGCACACAAGAATATACAGATCAGCATCCAAAACTGCTGAGCACTCTGAAGTCTGTTCATGTAATTATATGAAAGATATCAAGTGTGGTAAGATACAGCTTTATTATCAAGCTATTAACAGAAGTCATTAACAGAACTCTATTGATTAGAAGTGGTAGAAGAAAATAGTATTTTTAAAAAGAAATTTAGGTTCTATGGGATTTTTTTTTAGTTTAAGGTTTTTCAGACTAAAACTTTTTTCTGAAATGCTTGCGACTTTTGGATTTGCAGCAGATGAAGACATTACCATTTGGGTACTTTGGTACTTCTGTCTTTGTTTTTGTCTGAAAAAGAGTTAAACTGTTAGAAAGATAATGATTATGTTAAACATGCCCAGTTCTGGGCACTTACCAAATCATTAAATAGCTGCAGCAGGGAGAATAAGGAGGGCCTGGATCAAGAAAAACAGCTTAAAGTGACAATGTGGTCACTGAGGGGGCCTGGCAGACCTACAAATGATCTGGGCTTTACTCCTTCCTAGGACTGCTCCATCCATTTTAGCTACAGAAGCAAGGTCAGCACACCTTGACCTTAGAAGCACTGAAAAACCCCCCTGCGGAAACAAAGAGCCTCTCTGAGATGCTTTCAGCTGGGCATGGAAAACCTGTCCCTGGCAAAAATCTGAACCTCAGAAGACTGAAGAAAAAGCTAGAGCAGTATTTCATCAGAGGAAGTGGACAGAGGAGAAGTATCTTCTTGTGGTAGAATGATACTGCATGTAATATTAACTAATTAATAAAAAAAAAAAATAAAGCAACACCTTTGGGGCTCTGAGCATATGGAATGTTTCCGAAGAAGGGGAGTCTTTTTCCCTTTGTAAAGTCTAAAATGAAGGAGAATCATCACATCAGTTTTCTGACACAGTCTTTCTCTTTTTCCGACTACTTTTAGGTTTCTAGAGTTACATCAGGGAAATAGCAGCCTTTGATCAAAAGCTGGTATGCCTTTACAGACAACATGCATCTCCAAGCAAAGCTCTTCATACACATGTCAAAGCTGTTTCCACCAGCCCCTTCTTATCTGCTGCAATACAAAAACAAGCAGGTACTAAACCCTCCTACAGCCCAGACTGAGAGAGAGGAAAAGAGGAAGCAATTTTCTGATAAGCCAATCAGATTAGTTTAATGAGCACATGGAAAGCAAGGGTTTTGCAGGAACTGATGCTGAGGAGGTTTGAGTACAACAGGACTGGACGGGGATGTTCTGAAGAATCAGTACAAACAGAGGAGATCATGCCTTGTTATGAGGGAATAAAAAAATTAATACTTGCCAACTTTTCTTGTTCAATTCAGCAAAAATATTTTTCAATGCTATAGTGTCTGGAAATAGGTCTGGTTTAGGTCTTATTTGTCTCTGTGCTGAAACTAGTGTAAATATCAGTAGAAATATGGATTTACAGATTCATAACTTTACAGTACAAAGAAGTTCTCTCATTACTTCCAGACTAAGACAAGTAACATTTATCTGATAGGGTTTTCATCTGCCTAGAAAAATTAATGAGTAATTCATGCTCCCTAAGAAGATTCCTACCACTTCTTAAATCACCTAGGCCTTTTATATAACACTGCCCATCATTCGTTCCAATATATATCTACTTATTAAAAAATGGCAAAATATTCCAACTTAGTCTGCTGGAAGTTTCACACTATATAAAAATGAGCATGATAAAGATGATCCAAATGCATTGGTAAATTTTAAGTCATACACAGCAGAGCAGTTGAGCCCTCTTTCATCTGTTGAGGTTGTGCCAAGGAAAAAGGTATTTTAACATCAACAGAAATTTTCAGGGAATTTAACTAGAAAACACCATGCTGTCACTGCAACAGTGCATTGGCTTTGAAAAAACCTCTGTTCTCAACAATTTAAAGAAATACACCTGAAGGGTTTTATCACACAAAAATTGGCCAGTACTTTGAATTAGAGGTAAAATATAATGTCTAAGATCAATCAAGTAAAGCCATCTATGAGTACAGCAGGACACAAAGAAATGCGTGTATTTGCAAGCAAGCTGTTATAGATACACCTTACCATTTCCCTGGCATTCCTGCAGAGTGCCATATCAGGATCCAACTTATCACGCATGAAGTAGTTCTTTTCTTTCATCTCAGATCTGAGAGTTTGTCCCTTAATTAAGTATATATTAGCCATGTAAGGGATATTCCATACTCCTCTGTTGAAAATAAGGAAAAAAAAACAAACCACAAAAATAGTTTAAAGCTATGAAAACTAATTTGGTGCCCATTCTATTAAATCAGCATCTCTGTATTTGCTGACAAGACTAATCAAGTTGCAAGAAGAAACTGAAAGGTTCCCAAGACACTTGGAAAACTACATCTGGACATCTCAAAAGTAGGCGTAGGCAGTAATTCAACTTTTATGAAATACTGTTATAAAAATATAGCAAGGTCAAATTCTCTATGGAGTTTTAACTACATATGTACTTCGTGTTTCCATAGTTAAGGCAATCAGTCAAACTCTCTTATATTATTATTCTACACTACCAGATGGAGAAAGTAACCCCAAAACAGATTTTTAAATGAGTTTAAAGACTTCACTGAGACTCCACACAGCTGGTCTGACCTCCTCAAACAAATACCCACAGACCACAGCAGACCATGTATTTATGTGATTTGGGCCAATATCAACACAACAGCATTGCTTTCAAAAGGCTCCCTCTGCAGATTTCCCCC
>WEZZ01032692.1:13307-26726 GCA_013400585.1 Chloropsis cyanopogon | reverse complement strand
CAATAAAGTCCTTCAAAACTGATTTTGTCTCTTGAAAAATAGCAAGCAGTTAATTGAACCTGTCTTTATCCAAGACAGTCACAGACAGCCCTTGTTTCTTTGACTGCTCACTGAAGCCAAGCCTAAAGCAAATATAGAGACCATCTTTGCTTTTCACGTCACATATCCAGCTTAAAAAAAAACCTAAAAAAATTCAGAAATACCATAATGGAATACAATATTGGTATACAAACATTAAACAAGAGCATCCATGCTAATCAATCCCCATACCTAGGTTTCTGTAGGAAGTGGTACAGATTATTCTAAAACAAAGTTCAAAAGCTCAGAAACAAATGGCTATGAAGCAAGACAGCACATCAAGACATCAATTTTTTTCTTTTTACAATGTAATATTGTCTAATTTTACAGCCTCTGAAAAGCAGTGATGGGTATATGACCCCCTGAAGGATGGAAATAACTTCTGCTGCTAAAAAAGCCCCACACTAATGTTGTTTACAAAACCCAAACCAATTAAGTAAAAACATGAGCTAAAATCGACCTTCAGTGATACGGATACTAAATTTAGGACTCCTCCTCTAATTCCAAAACACTGCAATCATTTCAATTTTTGAAAATAAGCTGTACTTAGATTTTAAGGAATAAGGGCTTTACGTACCATGATAAATATCCTGTAGAGAGCCACCTCCACAGAACTCCATGCAAATCCATAGCTTGTCTCGTCTAAAGAGTGAACAAAACCATTCATTAGCTGTCAGATTTGCAGAGGACTTGTAAAAGATAAGTCAGAGGATTCAAACACTATAAGGCACAAGACAACATGCTCTGTATTATGGAAAGTACGAGTCAAATAATGAGTATAATTTAGTCTTTATGTGACACTTCACGGTCTAAATAGTAACTAATGAAATAGTCAAAAATATTCTACTTTAATGAAGCAATAAAAACAGTATTAGTGAAATATTCACACTGATTTTTGTTGAAATACATTTTTCTGAGAGTAGAGACAAAACAGATGTGGGTTCTTATTTCTTCCTCATTTTCACTTCTCCACTTTTTTCATAGCATAGGAGTTAACATAAACAAGAAACAAATACAAAACAAAAAGCCCCAGGGGTCTCTCTACCAAATTTCTTTCACAGCAAATTAAGTGAAACTGTAGTGCTTTAGTCAGAGGTGGGCAGAGCAGAGCCCATGCTGTGGGTAAGTGCCTGCTCAGGTAAAGTCTTTTCCTTCAAAAATACCTATGGATATTTTTGGTGGCAGGGTCAGAAGGGAAGTTACTTGGCTCTTCTTCCCTTACTAAGGGAATCAATTCAGTATAATCCACTGTACCTCCACAAAAGGTGCTTCTCAAGAATAGACAACGGGCTGAAGGAATTAAAAGGATCTTCTATCAACTCTATTTTCACTCAGTAATTTTCATTGGTAAGATGCCTTTTGTGTGGCCACAAAAAGGCATCTGGGACTTGCCTAGTCATTCCTGGCCATCAAAATATTCAGGTGGAAAAAAACCCATTCCATACAACCACCTGAGAGCAGACAGTAACACAGGAGAACCAAAGGGAAGACTGATGCTTGCCCTGCAGCTTCCTGATAACCTGCTCTTGCACGTCTTGCATTCATAAGGCTCTGCTAGAACAGCTGAGATATTTGTGGCAGGGTTTCTGCAAGGCAATGGTGGAAGTGCTGAGCTTATCTTCTGAGCTGCAAACTGCAAGTGTTCTCACTAGCAGGTAACAGCTAGAATAGCTGCTGCTCCAAGGAGAACTCTGCCTTTCTTGGATGTCCTCCCCTTTTATGTCCAAAGCTACATTCCCAGCTGCTTCCTTTAGGGGTGGGAAAGGTATTGTCCAAGCATTACAGGAGTTTTAAGCAGCAGAATTCCCTGGCTGTTAACTCCATACGTTTCCAGGGGTCAATTAAAGCCTTACTTAAAATAATATTAAAGCTTTCCACTGAAATAGCTGACCAAAGCCAGACACGGAAGCAGTGTGACAACCCATGCAAGAAAACTGAGTAAGAAAGAAGCACTGAAGAGACATCTCCAAGTCCCTTCTTTGTTCCCACCAATGATGCAGGACTCAGATAGGGACACTTTTGGGGGCACTGGACTCATGGGCCCATGTGGCTACATCCTTTTTGACGCCAAAAGCAGCAGCACTGTGGAAGTGGGAAGAAGCCAGAACCCTCCCAGCAGCAGAGCACCCACAAAGTAAGAGACATGAAGCATTAAAGTGCTGTAAATTCTCACTTTTGCTTACTGGGCATTCACTTCCCAGTGTACAAAAGCCCTACAGAAAACAGAAAAAGAACATAAGAGGATCAGAAGTGGTGACTGCATTTCTTAGTTTCAATCTAGCCTCTTATCACTGTGCCTAAGCACTTCCAGACAGGTGAAGATCCCTGTAACACCCAAGAGCAACAGTGTAGAGCCTCTCTTTCTGCAGAGCATATGGCCTGAGCAGCAAGCAAAACACAGACAGGATCAACAGTACCATGGAGGGTCTGCAACTTAACACCCAGGCTAACGGGAAAGCAGAAATGTCACTGTCTGCAAAATCCCTACACAAACAGGAGAAATCCTCAGGGAACAATATGCTGGTGACTAGCAAGTATAGGACAATGGTATTTTTCTTATTCTTCTCAGCATTGAAATATGCTTGGAAAACAAAAGGTCAGACAACAAAAGGTCTCAAAGACAGTGACTTGATTGCCCAGACAAAAAAAGAAGCACTCTGCTAAAGAAAGAGGAAGGAATCAAAGAGGAGTGTAAAAGAGTAACAAAATATATAGCATATTTGCCAAAATTTAATTCTGGGTCTCCAAAGGTATACTTTGATAGTCTGAGACAAGAGGGAAACTTTTCTTTTAAAGAAAGAGCACCTCCAGCTTGAGTACAGAAGAGGCAGTGTTTCAATACAAAAATGCTAAAGAAAGTTGAGTGCAACAATAGTAGTTGTGCACTGTTTTCACATGAAATTTAAAAAAATAATCAGAAGCAGCTTTTTATTAGTTATGCTAAGCAATCTGCAATTGCAAAATCTAAGCAATTTTAACCACTATAACTGGTTACAAGAAGTAGCTGGTAAGACACCTGAATGCATTTGTCAATGTTTCTACAATGCAAATAACCTCACCTCCAGAAACAAACACAAAACCTTCACATTCTGGTCAGAAGTTCACACGGTGGAAAAACAGACATTCTACTGGAACAGATTTAAAAGATACTATATACACAGACACTTCATACTTGACATACTTCTGCTTAATTTTCCACTTCTATATTAGAGTCAAAGCTTTTAAGCATCAACTCATTTGCAACAAAACATGACTACATGGTCACTGAACAATTTTGCTGGAAGAAAGATTATTTAGAGAGAGACACTGTAGTAAACAGAACAGATTTGAAGGTGAATGAAAAAAATACACAAGTGGATAATACTTGGTAAATTATATTTTGCCTATGTCACCTTATAGATTTGTCCTTTACAAGGGGACAGGGACACATTTTTAAGTGAACAAAAGAAACAAACTGTACCTGAGATAGCTGCCAAAATAAGCAACAATGTTCGGATGTTTACAGTCTTTCATCATAATGATTTCCTGCTGCACAACAGCAAAATCTTCTCCTGAAATGCAGTAGAACGAGTATTTTCTTTGGCCTGGGTTATAGTCACATCTTAACTTTCAGCACATGTTTATAAAATAAACATTCTTAGTAATTAAGACTAATTATCTGCAAGTTTCACAGACATAAATCAGCTGTAAATCAGTATTTATTAGCAAGGGCTTAGCAGTAAGCAACAATATTCTGAAGTTGCATTCAGGGACAGATGGACCTCACATCTGATGATAGCTCTTAAAATATTGGCCATAGCTCTCTCTCAAGTCCTTATTTTCCCTGAGACCCCACTGTGTCCATCTGCATAAGCCTTGCCAACAGCCTGGGCTCTTAAAAACACAACAAAACTTTGCTATTTTTGGCCACACGCCCATACTCGTTAGCTCATCTTCCTAAGCAAAAAAAAAAAAAAAACAAAAAAACCCCAAACCCAAAACCAGTCACTTGTAGACTGCTGCTGCAACATCTCAGCAGACTCCACAAGAATGCAAATTTCTGGACTGTAACTCACATCCAGAAAACATTGACACAGGGGTGACTTTTACCTGAATCTCACCATTCGGTACCATGGTTGTCCCAGCCTTTCTATTAAAGGCTCTTACCAGATGTGTACACTGAGAAAATCATGTGTGAAACTGAAAACACAGCTGAGATGTTTTTCTTTTGGGAATGTTTTAAGTTGTTTCCAGTACATGAACACACTGATGACCTATCCATTGAGTTATTTATAACCAGAAATATGATATTCCCATGTATTTTATTTAACTGACAGCAAATTTCAGATCATAAGCTGCAAGTTAACATCCATCTGCAGTGTGTTGCTGATGGCTTCCTGTCTCCTGGCTAGACTTTTAAACACACAGACACTGTAGAAAAGAGGAATTTATTTTCACACATGGACCTCCATGAAAGGACACAATTCCTCCAGTGTGTGACCAGCATTTCGATTGCATTCAAAATAAAAGCAGCATAAAGCCGTAAAGCAAGTCCCTAAACATTGTTAACCCTCAGTCTGCACACCAATCTGCAAAACTTCCAAAATAGGGCAGCTGAAGCCTATTCTCTGAGCACCACTTGGATGTCCAAAGGCTGCCAAAAAAAAATATTTAAGTGCAAGATGCCAATTGTTCACCCATCACCACAGTATGGGGGGAAAGTTCCCCCAGCTGCAGGGCATCCCCACGCTCTGCCCACAGCACAGCTCTCATGCTCAGCTTAGCTGGACTGATATCCCACATCGTGCACAGCCAAGGACTCCAGCAATGGGAACTGACATAAGAAAAACAAAGAAGCAGAACTAGACAGGAGCATCTAAGATCACACTTTCAGCATGAGGAAGTGTGATTAACACAGACTTTTTGAACTACCTAGTAACATGCTGTTCTGTCTTGAACTTTTAAGAGTGTATGCACTGTGAAAACATTACATTTCTAACCCCTTCCAGAATTTTAAGGGGAAAAAAAATGGAAGAAACTAGTACCTTCTTTCCCACACAGACCTTAGGATCAAACCAGGCAGTTAAAATATTACACACACCCCAACATTAAATCTGGAAATGGAACACCAGCAGTCAGAAGTTAAGCAAAAAGTCTAGATGTTTTACTTTCCAGATTAGTCCTATTCAACAGGGCTACTCTTACTAATAGAACAGACTTTGCAGGCTGAGAACTGATCTGTGGGGCACATGTGCTTTGTGAAATCACCACAGAAGCACAGTGCAAGCATAAATCTAGCAGTGAAGTCCTAATCAGGGCCTCCAAAAGATTTTCAGGAAATGTACTCAACTCCTGGATACTGATGTTCAGCCATTATTTCACCCTTCTTTTTAATTCTTTTTAATTCTTCCTCTACTCTTTTACCAGGTGAGTTCTTTTTGCCTTGTTGTCTTCTTTTGTTCTAGAAATTTTTATAACACACGTGTCGAACACAGTACTCAGGACAAAAAACCCCACAATTCTCACTGAAATTTTAATAAGCTTTCACTTAACTGTTCTCCAATTACATTTTTCCTATTACATCTTGTTTGCCATGATTTTTTTTTAGAACAGTATATTTTGTCCTACACCAGAAGTCAACAATTATCCCTTCTTTCAATAAGTGGACTTGATTGATTTTGTACAATTGTTATCTTAAGCACAAAAATATTTAGTTTCTATGGCCTACTTCAGTTAAGAAACCACTTACCTGGTTCTAGTTTTATTACTTTAATTGCTGCAAGCTCACCCGTGTTGACATTTCTAGCCTATAAAAAAACAAAAAAAGGAGTATTTAGAGAGCAGAATGCAGCTCCCACCTCTGCATTCTTGACTTGATGTCCTCTGACAGCAGCAGTCAAAGTGCAGCTGAGGCACACAAGGGTTTAACACAGTGGAGCCACTTGCTGGGGAACACTAAACAGCTGATTTGTACTGAGAGCTGAAGCTTTAAGTCTGCTCAGGAAACTCCAATGCCACACAACACTTTAATTATGCAAGTCCTCAACCACGCTGTGCTTCCCTATGAAAACCCATAAACAAACCAACCACTGAAAAGCAGGTGTGACACACGTGGGTCTCAGCAGCCAAGGGACCCCAGGGACACCAAGGACCACCTGCAAGACTCCCAGATGAGCAATGCAATGCTTCTTCCCCGTTTTGCTGTGTGCAAGGCCCCTTGAAAACCTTATTCTCCAACAACACCAGCAGCCTCCCCTTGCTGCAAAGGGTTTAAAAAAGCAAAGCAGCAAAGGAGTTAGGGAGCATTCCCCTCAAAACGTTCCCTTCAGACACACAGCAGCCAACTGCAGCAGCAATGACTCAGGAGCTTCACTGCGTTTTCACACATGAAATGCTCTGAATTGGAAGAGATCCACGAGGATCATCAAGTCCAGTTCCTAAGTGAATGGCCCCTACAGGGATCAAACCCACAACCCTGATGCCATTAGCACCACGCTCTGACCAACAGAGCTCTGTCCCGCTAAGGCCTCGGTTCTACTGAGCAACCGAGGAAGCGACATTCTTTAAAGCCATTAAGAAGCAACATAAACTACTATAAAAATGATTTCTCTTCTACAACTGTACCATTTGACTTCTAACTGAAAACAAGAAGCCATTTGCCTGGGGCTTTCAGAGCATTTCTGTGCCCCTGCACCCAACCATGGAGAGAAGGCAGCAAAGCTGCCTCCCAGAACTCAGGCAGCAGCAGCAGCTCCTGAAGGATGCCCAGCTACAGCTTCTCCTCTCTCCAAGGCAGGCTTGGTACCTGGCTACCCCTACACAGGGCTCAGAGCCTGCTTCTGCAAAGGCCAGAATTACAGAACTTACACATGTAGCCAGGGATCCAGCTTGTAAGCTGCTAACAGTCTCATTTAAGTCCCTTTAGGAAGTCAGGAACTCAGACCTTTTATGGACTCCCCAAGTATGTGCAAGGTTTGTTACACGGCAGCTTGGGACCTTGGGAAACCAAAAGCAGAAGGGAAGATACCCCTGAGACTATAAAAAGTAAACAAGAATAAAGTCTGGAAATAAATGGAGAGGGTATTCCTGTATTTAAAGATTTACTCAGTCCACTCCTTGGACAGCTGATCTCAAACCTCTCACCATTCTTTGGTGGGGCAATACTGGGAGCACTGGAATTTGTAAATAATTTGGAGGCAGAGAGATTCTGAGACTAGTGGGAATCTTATGGAAGTCAAGGAGTAGTCCAAACCTGACTGACTGTGGAAAAAAAAAACATTTAACAAATAAATTTTCTCTAGCAGCCTTCCCTGTAAGTCATTATTTATCCACCCCACCAATGGCTGCAATGTCTCCAACCATCACTGGTGGAAAAAAGATGCATTAGACATTAACAACAGCAAAAACATTATTTCCTTTCATCTGTACCAGAGAATAAAGGCAACACATGAGAAAGTGCCACCGCTGAAGCATAAGCTAGGATTTTTACTCCTGATTTCTTTTCCCAACATATTCTCTTCACAGCAAGAAACAAACAGAAGCAGAATGTTCACAAAGCAAACATCAGCATATTTTAACCTCCAAGACAAGCAAGAAAAGTTACTGAAGCTTTAACAGAGACGTGTGATCATCAGGGAGTCTTGTTAACACTTACAGACTTGTTTTAGGGCAACTTGCACTAGTAAGATGATCAATGAGATACAACTGTACTGGATACAAGTGAGAAGATCCTGAAGCTACACACTCTGCACAAGCCAGGATGGAAACATTTCACAGGCTTCAGAAACCCTTCTCATGATTTTTTTGTTGTTTTATTTATTTTTAACAATACTGTGTCCAGCTGTCAGGAGTTGGTGTCACTGATTTTGGCTCCTTAGCTCATTGTGGTCTGCAGAGTGCTGGGGCAAGGAAAGAAAGACAGGTTTTCCTAGGCTTATCAAAGCCAGAAAGGAGGAAGAAAATCTGATTTAATGCAGGCCACCAACACCTTCAGCAACAGCAGGATACCCTGTGCTTAAGGCACAGATTAAAAAAACATGACCCCAAGCTGAGAATCTGTATAAGTTATGATTCTGCATCTTGTTCCATTTGGGTTATCAGCACTGAAGGTGTTATCAACAGTAGGAACAAGAATTGTCTTTGTTAATCTGAGTATATACAAAGATTATTCTGATTGTAGTGACACAAGGGCTCCTTGTAAAGCCTAGGGATGAGAACAAGGTACCCCTGACAGGTTTTACTAGATCTCAAACACCTTGCAAATCATCAGCTGTGAAGGAACTCCTCCTCCAAGCTCACTTTTCAACACCTGTTGGAGCTGGCTGTGACCCTGAATTTGGGGGTGCTTAAGTATATACCACACAGCACCTCAGAATGTGGAGGACACTGTCTTAGACTTATTTAGGAAAATCCCTCTGAAATTGCCAGGTGCTTATGAGTTTTGAGACTGGAAAATCAATAAGCAGTAGGTGGGTGAAACAATTTCAAACAAGCACTTCTGAGCTGACAAAATGCAACTAAAATTTTGAAGAGGCTCAGGAAAGAAAACCCCAGCTCATTTTTTGTTACCACTTACAGTCTCACATGCTCCAACTCCCAGGCTTTGTGATGCTCAGGTTTACAGCACCCACCCATTTCCATGAGCAGGATCCTTCAAATACAGATTTCACTGTGTCAATGGAAATATAGGTTTTCCAGAGGCAAAGATTAGCCTACAATGCCTGAATCTATATGCAGACACTTTACTAAATGTATACAGAATTTACAGAATGTCTGCTCTTGAAAACTAGAGAAGGATGCTAGTTCTATCAGCAGCTGAAAGAATGATACTCTTCCAGAGATCTAGACTGCCATCTGGGCAGGAGTTTCAAAAATTCTACCAACTGCTAAGTCAAGCTGAAGGAGCACTACCTAATTAAACAGGAAATAATTACTAGTGTACCCTGTAACAACAGCAGGATATCAGATAAAATTTTTATATATAAAACTGCAACCAACTAGAAATAAAAGCTAAAAATTGTCAGGCTGTGATTATCCTTCAAATGGAAACTGATAATATAAAGCATATAATGCTGCAACAAAGCCAAAAAAGCAGAAGTCTAAGACAGAAGCTTCTGGTTTTGACCACTTCCTGTGTGAACTATTGAACAAAATGATTTCTAAACAGGTTATTACTCCATGGGAAAACTGGTTCCAGTGTACAAAGAGGCTTCCTGAGCCTGATTAGCTCCACTCTACAGGAAAACGCACCCAAGTGACTCCCCAGCCCTTAGAGCCCTTCTCTTCAGCCTCTCTCAAACCCTCACTGCTCCCCCAGCTAAAAATAATTAGCTTCCACATTCTGGTAGAAAGTGTAATACCACAGCCCAACAGAGTGACAATTTTAGAAAGCAATGCTTTGATAAAGTTGGTGTTAAACAAAAAGCCCTGTGCAAGGCACAGATTATTGGTTAAGGAAACCACAGTCCCAGAAACTAAGCACTTATTTAGTGCAGTAAAAACAGGATGGCAAAATATCCACCCCCTGCCTCTCTGCCTACCTGACAAGCTTCAAAAACCAATTAAAGCTGAACAGAAATATGTCAAAACACAGACATTTATTCCTAACAAAGTCAAGAAGCTTCAAAAGCTGTAATGTCAATCAGGAACAATGGAAGACAAAGCCTATGAAAAAGCATCATTTCAACATTTCAGAAGCAGCAAACTGAAGAAGAATTGATGCCCTAGTGTATCACCCCAGGAAAGAGGAGCAAGGGCACACACATGTGGAGAAGAGGACACCAAAAACTAGAAGCTCATCAAAATTCAGGTTCATCTGACCTGGACACGTTCTCTTCCAGGAACACACAGAAGCTCTATCAGCAACCAGACCCCCAAAATATGGATGCCAGCAGAAAGCAGTAACAGTCAGCAGCTGTTCTCCAGAAATACCCACAGAACCTTAAGTTTTCAGCATGAAGCAGTTAAGCTGGTGGATATGAGTTCCCTCACCAAAACCAACCTCCCTGCTGAAGGGCTGGCAAACAAAAACCAGGCTTTCCTTTTTGAAAAATGAGACCTCAAACAATGTGCACCCCACTGAGGTGTGTTGTCTTCATTTGTTATCTGCCTGAAGCCATAAATGCCAAGAAGAACTGAAAGAAGGCAACACACACTATAATAGATAAGCTCTGCAGGGACAAAAATCTCACTAATTATCACAACTGTTTGAATTTCAGTAAAATAAGGGTCTTTTTTGCAGTAAGGTGCTAAAAGTCTTTGGAAGGGTCCACCTGCACTAGACAAATGACCTGTGAGATGACAAATGAAGTTCACCCTTCATTAAACCAAAGCAATTAAAGGCAATGATTTTTTTTAAGATATGTTGTGATATAAATTAATCACATGAACAAAATGGACCTACAATCACCTCAAAAAATACTTCCAAACTCAGTGCAGTTACTACCAAAACCAAAGGTACAGGGACAAATAGGAAACCTAACAATACAGTCTCTGTTAGAAAAACCCTGTGAAAGCATTTGTGATCCAAACCTTAAAAGAAAGGCACAACTTACACAGTATCTGGGACTAGGGATTGTTAGAATGGTAATTTCATAGCAAGAGACAGAAAAGTCTTCCTAAATGTGAGAAGGATAAATGCAGAGCAAACAAAATTAAGCAACTACCTCATCTGACTTTAGGAATATTTCCTGAAACTGAGCAGGACAGGACATTATCTCTGTTTCACAAGCAATAAATCATAATTCTTCTCTTACACTTTGCTGACCACTGTGTACAATTAAACTCTTTGCAAAAGAGAAATAAAGAAATACAAAAAACAGAAATGACCCACACAAGGAGTACATGAAGAACTAAGCAATTCAGGTAACACTTAATCTCTTATATCAAATTTGCACTGGTGGTAGTTGGAATATCCACATGTGAATATTTGATAGAGAGCTAATGGCATGACAAGTTGCCCATTACCTTTCTTGTGACGAATCCCTTACGATTTGCTCCAAGGCCTTCTTGAAAGCTGAACTTTGGTGGGAGTGCAGACAACTAAAAAATATTGGCTTGAGCCAAAAATCCGTACTGGCAGTGCACTGCCGTGTCCCCTTCCAGATACCAGCCTAGAGAGCAGGACTCAGAGCAGCAAGATTGTATCCATCTGACACATCCTCCTTCCCTGCCAACCTCTGTAGTTCAGTCCCCACCACCAGCTCTTATGTCAAACTCAATAAACTCCAGAACAGCGACCCTGCCTCTCTTTTCTTTAATGTAAAAAATTTATCTCTTTAAAAACAAAAACATTTAAACCATGGCCTGCTCTAGCTCAGTTCAAATAGAACAGAGTAAGAGATGTCACTCTGCTCTGCATTCAGCTCCTGAATGCTTTGCCAGGAAAAAAGGTTGCAGAAAGTCAGCATTTAGCAAGACTTGACATAACAAGACTGTCAGCTTATTAAGGCAGTAATCCCTGCTTGCTAACAGCAGAAACACTTTCCTACGTGGATCTCTCTGCTAAGGGGGCAAAACCACAAATTACAGCTTGGAGCTGCCCAAGTATGTGCAGTGCTTGGAACCCCTCTGCTGAAATCCCACCCTTGGCACACGGCTGATTTCAACCCCACACAATTATTTCATCCACCTCGAAGATCACCTACAGCTGGCAGGTGAAGGCAAAAGAAAGGGGCTTTATCAAACCACCCACAAATATAAGATAAGGCATTAGTAAGCTCACACGTGGATGATACTTCAGACAATATTAGTACTTCTTTGTCACATTAAAAATAACTGGCTTACATTGTTGTTTTTGGGCTACTTTTATACTCCACTGTGAAGAGTGGGCAAGACCTTTCCTCAGAATGAAACAGACAATAACCCACACAAGAGAAAAGCACCTCTCGTTTTCCCTACAGGGTCCACAATCTAATCAGAAAACACTTACCTCTCACCTAGAAGAAATAATTATAATACCAGCCTAGTGTATCCTGGTCCTGCTATGCCACGTCTATCTCAGCTGGTACAGGCACATTGTGAGCATCAACAAATCCACTCTGTGCCTCAAACAAGAAAAAGTCCGAAGCAGTGCCAAACACTGGCCACTCACACAGCACCAAGCTGAAAGCTACTGCAATCTAAGTATGATAAACATCAAGGAAACCTTGACGAACCTTCAACAGGCTTCACATGCACACTGGTGTTGCATACATAAATATTCCAAACTCTGTGGTTGAAGGTAACGTCCTTAAAATGAAACCATAAAGACAGATGACTTGGTTAATTCACATCCATCAGTCACATACAGAACACCGAAAAAAAATCTGATTGGTAAGGTGTCAGAGTCAATGTACCAGTTAAAAACTGCAGCAGAAAGAAACACACACAACATAAAACAGTTCACAGAAAAAAAAAAACCAAAACCCAGAGCATAAGGCAAGTAGACTGGGGCAAGTGAAACATCAGCACAGTACACAAATACTCAAAGAAAGCTGGCAAGGTGGGGCAAACAACACAAAACACATTTTCAATTAAGCAATTAATAAAGCAGGGAGTTAGCACACCAAGAGGGCAGTAACAAGAGGATTTAGGTCCTGAAATTTCCATGACATTTAAGAGAGATGAGATTAAACCAAAACCAACTCAAACAAGACTTCATCCTAGGCACATTCACCTAAAGTGAAAGGCAGCATTAGCACCCGTCCTGTGCGCCTCCAACTGTGGAATGGCTCTGCATGTTTCCCTACAGTCCTGCCTCCCAATGCAAGTTTCCTCAAACACACACACCCTGTGATGACAAAAAACAGGCCAGAAGATGCTTGGAAAGTACAGAGTTCAAACAATGCTTCCACCAGGCTGCACACAAGAGACTTCAGCTCTCCCCTCTACTCCGAGGCCAAACAAGAGCAGGTAACAACCAGTGTCACCCTATCCCAGGGAGAGGCTGCCACATCCCAACAGCCAGCTGGACACACGAATAACAACATACACTGGCAGAGCAGAGGGAAAAAAAAAAAAAAAAGAAAAACCAACCCAATTTATGTTTAGCTGCTATAGCTATAGCTTTGATTCTTCTACGTTTGCTGAAGTTAGGTCGGAATCCTGTTCCCCTCCACAGGGTCAGACTCACGTCTCACACCAACACGAACACTATACACCGGCATTCCCACACCAGACGGCGACGGCAGCAGGGACCGGGACTAACACGATGACGTTTAGCCTAGAACCGAGCTAGCAAGCTCCCCACACCCCTACACCCCCGGCTCGCTCTGCAAGAGACCCGACTCCCAAGCTCCGCCCGTGACACAGCCGCCCCAGCCGGCACCCAGCAGCAGCGGCCAGAGCCGACCGCCGGGGCGGCTCCACGGCCGCCGGAAGCCG
>WEZZ01032692.1:2913-13029 GCA_013400585.1 Chloropsis cyanopogon | reverse complement strand
CAGCGGGCAGCGGCACCGCCGGCCCGGGGACCGCCCGCGCCCCGCCCCAGCAACCAGAGAGCCCTCCCGCTAAGGCAGGGCTGGAGCGTGCAGCCTGCCAACCCCCGCAGCTGGGCGCTCATGGCGCGGGTGCAGCTGGGGACTCTCCAATTCGCCGACCCCCGTGCCCGGGGCCGCTGAAGCACCGGAGCCCGAGGACACCGCGGTGCTGTCCAGGTGCACCAGGGACCGCCTTCCCTGTTCGCTGGTACCATCTCTGGCTCTCCAGCTTGGGAAAGGGCATTTGTCCGCAGCTGGGTGTGTGGGAACCCAGCGCTCCTTGTCCTAGCGCAGACAGCTGGGAAGCCACTGAAATCCCAGCGTTGTTCAGCTGCCCACAGCCTCCAGTGCTGGATCCTGCGAGAGATCCTGAGGGCCTTGCTGGCTTTTGGGAGGTATCCGCCTTTCCCCAGTGGCACATGGGGGCCACACGTTACAGATATCCCCACATCTGTGCACATGCCAGTCCCCTGCACTGCTTTGCACACCCACCCCATGCACCCTGTCTGGGCAACATCTTCCTCTTGTCCATAGGACGGCTTCCTCATTTTGTGACATTTTGGAGCATTCTGCATGTCCCCATGGGATAATGCGCGGGCCCGCTCTCCTCTCACGCTAGTGCTGCCACTGTAAGATTTTCACTCTCGCACACAGGTTTCCAGCACAGAGGAGGCATGTGGGGTGCTTGCCTCCATCCCTGTCTGCGCTCCCGACCCTCTCTGTGTGGGGAACAAGCACCAGACAGCTGTGGGAACGCTTCTCCCCAGATGTGCAGCCCCTGCAGCTGTGTGGTGAGTGCGTGCTAGGGCACTTCTGAGCTCTGCACCAGTGAACCAGGCCCAGCTTTTCCCACCAGCTTCTGCTTCTAGCGGCTGATGGGTGAAATAAACAGAGTGGCGTGAGAGGGAACGTTGGACAATAGGATACACCATCTGCTCGCTGCCCCTGCCTGCCCTGCCAAAGATACTGGTGTGGGGTCTTCCCTCTCTGCTGAAAAGGTGCACTGGCCTCATTTCCATGTGTGATTATCAGAGCAGAAACGAAGCTCTGAGGAGCTCGGGAGGAGCTTGAGCTCTGGCAGGTGATAGCTGTGAAATTGCACATTGTCGGTCGGTGCGTTTGTCCTTCCAGCCACCTGGTCCATGCATTCCTGTCCTTGGCTTGGTTTTATGACTTTTGCTCTCACAAGCAAAATGGTCTCAAACCTGCCAGATTCAGATTCAGATTCAGGTGTCAGTAATTTTTCCTGGCACATGACCGAGGTTTTTGTGGCAGACTTTGCTGCTTTCTGCAGCGGAAGCACCGGGACAGGCACAGATTAGCTGTACAGGGCTGCCACAGATGCTCTGAGAGCCAGGCCAAGGGGACTGGGCTCTGTGACAAGTTCAGAAGTAGCAGCAGCTCTGACCAAGTTACAGAAGGAAATGCCAGGGAATTTGAACTCCATCCAGAAAGGCTGACAGATATCCTGCTGGGGAAAGCTGATAACCTCGTCACCTTTCTGCTCTTGCCTCTCAGTCTTCATTTTTATCCCATTAGAGGGGAACTGGCTTATAGTTGTTCCCATATTATGTTCTTGCCAAGTTCTGCTTTGGTAGAAATATTTATGAATAAAGAAAGCAGGATTATTTCCCCTCTTAAATCCTGCTTTCTATCCATGGCAGCTGCCTGTTCTTCCTCTGCTCTTGTAAAAACACCCACAGGTTTCTCTGGGAGTGTCTGTGTCCGTTCTGTTCAGCAAGAGAGACAGATGGAGCTGAAAGGTGTGTCCTCCACTGCCTTCAGAAACAGGTCAGATCAAATTAGTATCAGGCGTCATTTGCTTTCCCACGCTTTGGGAAGACTCCTCTTGCTTTCTCTTTTTCCTCCTCTTCCTTGGATGTGGCTGTGGTGGGATAGTTAAGCCATATGCTGCAGAGAGGCAGGCTGGGCTCCTCTTCAACACCATGGAGGAAAGTCAAATGAACTCAATAAAACTGCATTAAATTTGGGTGTTGGACATTATTGTGAGAGTTCAGTCATTGCCAATTGCTTGAAGAGTTTTGGTGCCTTCGTGGACCACGAGCCCCAGCTGCATCAGTGGCATGGCACCCCACAGCCACAGAAAATTCCCTGCTAAGACTGGATGCCTTGTTGTTTTTAGCTGTGTTCACAATCCATCCTGCTGCCACTGCTTTGGTCTGAAATGCTGCTTTGAGCTCTACAGCCCCAGGTCCTGGCCACTGCTTCAAATGGGAGCTCTGGTTATCTCACCAGCTCACCTTGGCAAACTCCACCTGGCTCCAGCCAGGTGACACCAATGCAATTTGTCACAGTTGAAAACCTCTTTGCAACGCTCTGGCATCTTTCCATGCCAGACTAAAGGGCAAGGCACTGCATCTGATGGTGCTGCAAAGTGGCCACTGGCCTGCCTGTCCCTTTTGCTTATGGGACTGGAGCTGCTGTGAGAGGGAAGGTGTCCTTAGAGGGTCCTGTCTGAGCCAGGTGAGATCAGATACAGGGGCTGGAAAGTTCTTTCTGGAATGCTGAAGATCCCCTTGGTCAGGGGAAGAGCTGCATTTTTGTCAGTCCCAGGGCAGGTTGGTTGTGCTCCAAAGGAAGTGTAGGAATGAACGTATTAATGTAGAGGAAGGAAGGAAGGAAGGAAGGAAGGAAGGAAGGAAGGAAGGAAGGAAGGAATACATGTAGATGTGGGTTGCCTGTCTATACTAGTCCCATACTGATAGAACCCTGTTGCAGTCACTCCTGATATCCAGAGGGAAGAGCTAAGCCTCACACTTCCAGGGATGACTCTAAGACTGTAAAAAAGCAACAGTGCAGCCTGGTATTTTTTCTCCTCTCTTCAAACATGAGACTTTTACATTGAACTTCACAGAAAAAAGACAATAAATCTTTCCAGCATGATGCCAACAGTTGGAATACTTGGCTTCTTCTATGCTCTCTTCCTGTTTTACTAGTTCCCAGAGCAGTGTGTGACCCCCAGCCCCTCCTGACCTCAGTATCTCCTCAGTACAGTTTCCTGGGGCACCCTGCAGAATGGGACCCCTTGCACTGTGTACCTGCTTTATTTGTGAAGCAACTGCACAGCCTTTTAAAAGCCTTTTAAAGAAGCCACCTCTATGGTGTCATGCTAAGGAGCAAGGTGCCAGCAGTGAGAGCTCATGCTAGCATTTGTTCTGCAAAGAGCATGGAAGGCAAAAATGGCTTTTTCGAGGTAAATGGTGCCCCAGGGCAGCAATAGCTGCAGGGACAAGGGAGGTGACATCTCTGTGGCATTTGCCAGATGGTGGGATACCATCAGGGATACCAGCTGGTGGTGCAGCGTGGTGGTGGCAGCTGGAATCTAGCCAGACCCCTGCATCACTTTTTCCTTCTTTTTTTTTTAGCCTCGCTCCCCTCCTTCCCCTCTTGCAAAAATAAAGCCTGCATGAGGTCCAGCCTGATCCCTGCCTTCTTCTCTCTCTGCTGCAAGTTCCATGTTTCAGCCAGCGCTGCCAGTGGCCAGCATGGGCTGCTGGAGGGAAGTTAGCAATAGCCAGTTCCCAGCAGGCAGAGTTCCTGCACACCATTTAGCATTAGTCAGAGCCTTTTTTCTCCTGCTGCAGCACGAGCCTTTTCGGGGAAGGTTTGTCTTTACCAGGAGGGATATGAGTATAGTGTGAGAGGAAACACACTGGTCATTTTTGCCCAGAAGCCCAGCAGTAAGCATTTCCCCATGTTTTACATTTCTGGGAAATACTCATTTGTGTCTTTCAGAGAAAAGCAGCGTCCTTTCGGAAAGGGCAAGTGGAAGGGAAGAAATCCGGCTCCCATGTAAGAGATAATGTTCTATGAGTGCTGCTGGCCATCTGTGCATTGGCCATTGCTGCTGGTGGATCCAGGACAACAGCCTGAAGCCCCACATTCTGATTTTACTGGGAAGGGTCCAGCAGGAGCCATGTCAGAAACTGACAGCAGAAGCCACATGCTAAAAATAATTACGGCAGGACCTGTCTGCATGGAAACGCCACAGAATTTAGAAACTGGAGCGTTTCTTTCCATCCAAACTACTTTAAATATGACCTCTAGAATGAAATAGAGAATGAGGAATGTATCACTGCATAAAACCATGCTGCAGCCACATCCTGAAGGTCATATGGCTGAAGCTGTATGATTATATGGTTCATATGATAGTGGAAAGTTTATAACAGAGCTACAAAACTGCTGGTTTGTTGGAGCATTGCTACAGCAGCAGTTTCTTCTTACAGGTACTCACTCATAGATCTGGGATCACTTCTACTGCAGGTCTGCCTGGCACTGGCCTGTTGCCCTTGTGGCTATTTCTAGATGTTCCTCCACTTCCTCCTGCTTGTCTGTGACAGCGCCCACTCTTAATTTCTTGGGTTTGGTAGAAAGAGACTGGAGAAGGATCATGGCTGGATTCCTGGGCATGGCTGCAGCTGTTCTTTGCAGGTGTGTTCTGGCAGCCAACAGCTTCTTTTGGGAGCAAATCCTCATCCAGCATGTTGCAGGTCTGCTCTTCCTGACTGTGGTGTTTCTTCTCCTGCTCCTCTAGGCCACTTTAAGATCTCAAGAACTCCCATTAGGCTTTGGCCTTTGTGTAATGAGTTGGACAGTGTCCCACAGACCACACCAGGAGCCATTGCATGGCAAAGGTGGAGCTGCACTGACTGTACTAGGAACTCCTGTGGCCTGACCAAGGTAGGGAAGGAGAGGGGGATAATCAGTCGTCCCCTTACAGCCTTGGGATATTACTTACTGGAGTTGTAGCCCAAGTGGAGTGGTACCATTTTTGGTGGACTTTGGAAAATTCCACTAATTGCCAACCTGGATTGTAGCCAGGATGGAAATTTACCAAACTAAAGCAAATCACCTTGTGACCCTATAAACATCGGTCCTAAGTGAGACCCTTTGAGCTGAATACCCTGCCCCTGCCATGCTGTGGGTGGTATGAAATCAAACAGTTGTTATGGTTAGAAGAAAAAAGGAATAGGGAGGGAGAAACTTTAGTGTTGAGTGTTTCATACCACCACGTCACAGCTGGAGGATGTGGTTTCCAGCATGAAGCCCCTGGAAGTTCAGAGGCTCTTCCCTCAGAAGCAGGGAGGTGAGGGAGTGTGGGGCCTCAGCAACATTGACTCCTTTCAGCCAGAAAGTTTTTCCAGGTTTTGTTTTCCCCCACTCCCTATTACTTTTTTGTCTGGAGGAGGGAGTTTTTAAACCACAGAGACTCGTTTGTCATATGGCCCAGAATGGGAACAGTGGCCATTCCTTATCTGGGGATGAACTGGAAATACCATTTCTGCATTTGTGGGTTGAGGTTGAACCATTTACCTTTGTATCTTTTGGTTATTGCTTTGTTTTCTTTTAGCAAATTGTTATTTTTTTTAATTTATATCTCTTTGCACTTGACTTATTGGCGGAAGGGAGAGAGGTTAAAAACTGCCAGGAGGTAACCTATTTTGGAGTCTCCACTCTGTAAATTGTCTCAAAATGAGACAACAGTGCTAGAGACTCCACCCCTCTTTTCTTTACCCAGGACAGGATGTCTCTCAGAGCTTGCAAACCTTCAAGTGAAGCTGACAACAAAATCCTCCACTCCTTGAGGCTCAGCCCTGGCTCGTTGAGAAATGCCAAACATTTCACTGAACACGAGGGGAGGAGATTCTGTCAGAATTCATCCAAGGTTACAATCCCCACCCTCCATCACACAAATGCCAGCACTGCCCGTGATGCACAGCATCCACACATTCATTGCTGGAGCAGTGTTTCACACCCACTGGGCACAGGGAAAGAATAGGACAGGCCCCTGGAAGGCCCCCTGGCATGAGCTCTGTCAGGAGTGGAGCAGGCTCTGATGATGGAGCAGAGGAGTCAATTTTGCAGTAAGGGTGGGTGATACAAGGTGAACACAAAAGGGAATGGTAGAGGGAAAGGGTCAGGTATAGATCACTGTCAGCATAGGACTGGGAAGAAAAGAAGGGACGTGTGAGAGAAAGGTTGGTTGAAAGACAAAGGGGTGGGAGAAGAAAGAAGGGGAGGTGAGAGGCAAGGATGGTGAAACACTAAAGTATTGCCTTAATGCAATAACCATCAATTAGATGACAGCAGAAAAAGTCACTGCCAAATGAACTAGAAAGCACTACCATAGAAAGCAGACTAAAAACCAACAGATCAATTAATTGATCTGGGAGCAATCAAGATGCCTGGAAGCAATGGTAGGAGAAACCAGCAACAGCACTAAGCAGAGCTTTGTGGTGAGCCTTCCCTGGATTTCTGTGCTTGGCTTTACCACTGAGCAATGTCTTTCAGCAAACAGGTAGGTCCTGTTGGAGTCATCTCATGCCTGGTTATGTGGTTGTCTTGTCCTACACAGATCAAGACAGAATTACTCCCTCCAGGGGGTTTGTACATCCAGAACAACACGAAGTTTTATCTTGGTTCTACCTTGGGTGGAGAGCACAAACAGCCACAGGTAACATTAAACTGGGAGGGTGGCCACCCTAACAAATGGCCAAATGTCTGCCCAGAGGAGACTCAGCCAACATGAGAAGCAGCATGTGGTGTCCAAGGAGGAGAGCTCTGCACAAGGTGTGACACAACTCTGTGCATTCAGCCAGGCTGGAAGATTCAATCTGCTCACAGCCCTTCTGAGAAGGACTTGGGGTTTCAGCAGACAACAGGCTGACCATTAACCAGAAGTGTGTTCCCATCACAGATAAGACAAACAGGCTGCACTAGCAGCCACAAGTCTAGCACAGCCAGAAGAATGATTTCTGCCCACTCTGTCCAGAGCTGGCGAGGCCTCTCCAGGATTTGTCTCCAGCGTTAGGTCCTCCAGTTCAGGAGGGATGTGGCAAAACAGAAGAGGAGCCAGCTGAGACTACAAAAATGGTTAGAGACCTGGAGCACAGTGCCTCTGAGGGGAGAGGGCTGGACTTGGGTAGTCTGGTGAGAAGAAGGCAGAGGGGACATCTCCCAGGAGTCTGTGACTGCTAGAAAGGCAGTGACAGACATGAGAGCAAAATTCCTGCAGCATCAGGCAATGCAGCAGGGATCACAACCACAGAATGCAGCCTGGGAGGTCCAGAAGTAGTTCTCAACAACAGGAAGTTTTAGTCTTCTGAAATAATCAGCCCTTAGATTAAAGTCTCTTTGTTTACCCACCCAAAGCACCTTGCCAGAATCGAGAGGAAAAACAAACAAAAGAAAGCAACAAAATCCCAAAGAGCCCAAACCCCAGACACACTACTGATTGTATCTCCATCCTAATTACAGCAGAGGAACACAATGCATGAGTCCATCTCAGCTTGCCAAGTTGCAAATGCTTGTCCAATGTAGCATCTGAAAGCAATTTGCAGTAATTTTTTTATAAAAATACTTCACTGTCAGACCAACAGCAATGGGAAAGCCTTGAATTAGACCACCCCCCTCCTAGCCCACAAATACCTTTCATATAGACTGAAATAACTGCTAAGAGTTCTCTCTTTTTGGTAAAATTTTTCCACCTGTTTCTTTGCAGGTAGACATCATTCTTAGTTGTTCATCCACTTGGCAAGTTTTTCTGTCTTCTGAACTATGCCCTTGGAGTGACATTACCAAGTGAGGAAAAACATTCCTTTTGCTAGAAGTCTTTTCTCTTCATATGAAAAAGCTATAGCATACCCAGTAGATACATGCAAGTGCTGCAAAGAAATACCACAGAAAATAGTTTATTTTCCTCTCCAGGAGATCTCAATAACAACATCTCCAACTCACCAGAAATAAGCTTTAAATTAATGCTGCAAAACACATGGGAAAACATACATCCAGCTCTCAAAAAGAGCAGGAAGCTTCTTCAGGCAAGATGTGCTTCTAAAAATATTGCTGAAGGTGAAAATCCATTTACATTTCATATTACTACATTTGGTTTTGCAGTTTCATAGCATCATTTAGGTTGGGAAAAAAACATTAAGACCATCCAGCCCAACCATTAACCTAACACTGCCAAGTCCACCACTAAAACATGTTCTTAAGTGCCACATCTACACATCTTTTAAACACCCCAGGGTTGGTGACCCAACCGCTTCCCTGAGCAGCCTGCTCCAATGCTTGAGAAACTTTTTGGTGAAGTCTTTCTTTGCCAAAGAAACTCCTCTCAATACTGAGAGGCTTTGACTAAACAAGGATTTGGGGACTGTTATCGCATAACACTATTTTACAATACAAAGATTTTAAAGATTTTTGGGCATCTTCCACCTCTCCCTTAAAATGAAAGAGAGCAAAGCAGTACCTTAGGACACCCAAAGAAAGTGATGTGAGCTAAAATGGCACATGACTTGTTCCAATCTGCAGGGTTCCACTGGATCGCTGCCATACTGCTTTTCAAGAGTATCAGGATTTATGTTATGAAGGCTAGGTGTTCATCCTGTTCTGTCAGTGCAGAACTCAACACCACTGACACTTCAGACACCAGCTGCAAATAATAAAACACCTAAGCATGTCAAGCATCATGGCCCTATTCAGTAGTCTTTATCTCCAAATGGAATTGAAACTCCCTAAGTTCATAACTTCCTAAATGGGACAAATGGGCCCTAACCTAACTCCCAAACATTTCTGACCAAGCAGTTCTTTTCATTAGTTTAGCAAGGAATATGGATCCAGCTTTTTCACCCTTGGTATTCTTCCATGGATCAAAGGCCATATCACCTTCAAACCCCATTTTTGGGTTGCATGAACCTCCCACCAGTCTCCAAACAAAAAACTTCCCAGGGCAGAAAAAACTTCTCTGATTGAAAAGGCAATTCTGAAGCTAGCTTTTCTCTGTGACAGTCTGAGAAATGAGCAGCAGCCCTTGTTCACCTTGCAAAACTGCTGGCCAGCTCTTCCAAGGGTTTGTGCCAGGTTCGTGCTCCTGCACTTATCCCAGCACTATAAAGCCACCAAGCCAGTGCAGACTGGGAAGTGAAAAATGCCTGAGACCATGGTTCAGGTTGCAGGCTCCCTGTGATTAGTGCTATGAGAGTACAACTCTCCTAACAGTGGGCTGCACAGTTGCAAATTAATTGCTGCCTCTGAATACTTTAGAACATTACATCTTTGCAAGCAAAATCCAAAAGAAGAGCTCATCTTCAGAGCACTTCACTTAGCACAGATGTTCAGACACACACAGACAAATGTCGAGGAACCCTATGTTAATTCCTCTTTGTCCCCTTTTTCTCCTCCTAAGGATCTCTTTACAGCCCAAATCACTTGGCATCTGCAAGAGCCAGGGTCTCTGATGTATTTCCCCGGAGTTTCTGCATCCTGGGAACTGTCAGCTCTCTTGACAATGGTGCTGCACTGCACCCTTGTGATGATGAAGGCTTGATTGGTGCTCCAGTTGCATTTTTTGAGGGGTGTGTGTAGGTGTCATATTCCCATTATGCCAATACATCATCCATCTTTCTCCTCAAAACATCATCCAGCGCTGTAGCCAAATGTTTCAAGTAATTTTCCTTTGGTGCCTTGAGGCAGTTTGTTCCCCTGCCGTCTGAACAGGGACGGGGAAAGGCACGATCCGTTTGCAGTCACAGGCAGAGAGATTACAGCAAAACCTCTTCCTTTCTTTCCCAGCATTGCAGATCCAATCGCAGACGCTTGGTGGAGCAGGATATTTACAAGTTGCAATGCACACTGCTAGTTCTGCGTGTGCATTACCGACAGCTCACATCCTTGTTGGAAAAGCACTTTTTTCACTACAGCCACTTGTTTCTCTGCTTGCTCTCTGCATCAAGGGTGCTAAGAGGCCAGTGGTACAGGGAGCTCATGTACCCTTCATTTCCGTTCTTGCCCTCAGCTGAAGAAAGGAAACCTGCATATACAGTAGCTCTGCCTTTAAAATGGACCAAAAAAAAAGTAGGTTTAAATTAGATATTCAGAAAAAACCTCTTCACTGTGAGGGTGGTGAGGTGCTGGAACAGCGCTGCCAGGACCTCTGCTTACTTCTCTAATAGGAATTATTTTGGGGTTTTATTTGTTTGTTTGTTTCTCTCGTTCCGGGGGCGCGCGGCCGTTCCTCCGTTGGGTTCCCGTAGGCAACGAAAGAACGGCCGCGAG
>WEZZ01032691.1:0-14058 GCA_013400585.1 Chloropsis cyanopogon | reverse complement strand
CCCATTGTCTCAGATCCCAAAGGTGGCCTGAGCTTTGGATTTTCCAATCTCCAACTGCTCTGAGAAGAAAACGAGTCCACTTAAAGGCACTTTGCTTCATCAGAGCTTTCCTGCTGGAGTGTTAATTACTGTTTAATTATACTTCACATCCTTGTATTTTTAGCAATTCACTCTTCTGTAATTAGTTGGAGTGATTAGAATATTTTATTTCCTTCAGATTTTTCTGTCGCCAGCAAATTAGCAGGGATGTTGTAGAAGCTTCTGAAACAGTGGGAATTGTCCTGCCCAGGCAGGGGGGGCAGCTGGGTGGTCTTTGAGGTCCCTTCCAACCCAAAGTGCTCCATGATTCCATGACTCCCTGAGGCTGGGAGCATCCATCCAGCCCTGCAGGATGTGACATTCCCGTCCCCGCGGCTGGGGCAGGGTGCTGCTTTGCAGATGTTCGCTGCCAGCCTTCCCCGTGTGCCTCAGCTGGGTCACAGCCCCACAAGTGTCCCTTTCATTGGGTCACAGCCCCACAAGTGTCCCCTTCATGGGATCGGTGCCTCTGCTGCACAAGCAGCCCCACAAAACGGCTTTTCCTGCCTGCCGCGGATTCCTTCCACCGGGGGTGGGGAGGGAGCATCTCCCGGAGCCTCGCCGAGGAGCAAACCCCTCCTGGCCGTGTGGGGGCCACCAGAGCTCTGCCAGAGATTGAAATTCACCACCAGCCACCCCAAGAGTCCTGCCCAGGGCTCCTCAGCCCGCTGCACTCCTGGGAGCATTCGCTCCTTGCCCACCCTCCCCGATGCCGTCTGTGCCCCCAGGTGTCGGCGTTCTCCACCTGGGAGAAGGAGCTGCACAAGATCGTGTTCGACCCGCGCTACCTCCTGCTGAACCCCGAGGAGAGGAAGCAGGTGAGTGACCTGTGCCCCCAGCCCGGCCCTGCCTGCTCAAACCCCTCCCAGCTAGCCAAGATCCTGGAGCACTTATCCTGGGAGGCTGAAAGAATTCCGTAAAATCAGAATTTCCCTCTGGAGACTCCTGGGTTTGGCTCTGCCTGTCGGGGGGATGGTCACCAGGCACGGGGTGGGGTTTTGGGGGTCTGGGAGTTGGACTCCGTGATCCCTGTGAGTCCCTTCCCACTGAGGACATTCCGTGATTCCCAGGGCTGTCTCCTTGGACAAGCAAGGGCTCCAAGGTTTGATCACAGGGGTTTGATCCCGTCCCTTGGGGTGCAGGAGCAGCTCCTGAGCCTTGGAAACCTGGAAACAGGGACATGGGAATGGAGACATGGGGACAGGGACATGGGGACAGGGACCTGGGAATAAGGAACCTGGGAATGGGGAACCTGGGGACAGGGACCTGGGGACAGGGAAACTGGGAATAGGGACATGGGGACAGGGACATGGGAATAGGGACCTGGGAGTAGGGACCTGGGGACAGGGACCTGGGGACAGGGAAACTGGGAATGGGGACCTGGGGACAGGGACATGGGGACAGGGACATGGGAGTAGGGACCTGGGGACAGGGACATGGGGACAGGGACATGGGAATAGGGACCTGGGAGTAGGGACCTGGGGACAGGGAAACTGGGAATGGGGACCTGGGAACAGGGAGCTGGGAATAGGGACCTGGCTGGAGGGAGGGAAATGGCCTCAAGGGAAAGGTTCTGCCCTGAATTATTGGGATGTTGCAGAGACACTGCTGGATTTCCATTGTCTAGGACATCTCCCAGGGTCTGGCAGGATTTGCTGCTGACCCCACTGGACAGAGCACTGGGGCCTGGCTGGGGGCTCTCTGCAAGGGCTGGGTTTTTCCTGGGAGCTCCAAAGGGATCTGGGGTTTTGCTGCCTTGATAGTTTGGGCATTAATTATCACTAGGGATCCCAAAGTCTGCAGATGAGTCTACAGAATTCAGGAGAGATGCAGGGATCTTGCAGAGAAGGTGAACGCTGCTGTTCTGTGGTTATTTCTCTCCCTTAAAAGCCTTTTGTCATCCTGCAGAAGGAATAATTTTGAATATGGAATTGTCCATTTTCTAAATAAACAGGATGAAAAATGAACTTATTCCATATTGTCCCGTGGTTCTCCAGAGAGCTTCCTGTAGGTATTTACCACGGGACTGGGCACATACATCTTCATTTGCTCCCTTTCCAATATTTCCTTTCCGAAGGAAAAAAAAAGTGAAACAAAATAATAAGGAAATGCAGGAATGAAAATGTATGAGGAGCTGCCAGGCTGCTGAAGAGCCTGAGCAGGGAGTTTGGGATTTATTTCAGGGAATGGGCAAGGACAACACCTGGACCATGATGAGTCAATCAAGACACATTCCTTGGAATCATGGAATCATTTATCAGCCTGGGAGCAGCCTGGGCCCGTGGGCCACGGCAGGGGGGGCCCTGGGTGGGCTTTGAGGTCCTTCCTGCCCAAAGCAGTCTGGGGTTCTGGGATCAGTATAAACACTGCCACCCTTTAATCAGTGCCCAGTCACAGCCAGGACAGAGGGCCATCCCTGGAGGTGATGGAATAAAATAATCACAGCCAGGACAGAGGGCCATCCCTGGAGGATGGAATGAAATAATCCCTTGGGGAGGGCAGATGAGGACTGCAGGCCCTGGGCTGGCAGAAAGCCCCCAGAGGCTCTGGCAAGAACTCCTTGTCCTTGTCCCTTCCTTGGCCAGATTTTCGAGCAGTTTGTCAAGACCCGGGTCAAGGAGGAGTACAAAGAGAAGAAGAACAAGTTGCTGTTGGCCAAGGAAGAATTCAAGAAGCTTCTGGAAGAATCCAAGTTATCCCCAAGGTGGGTGTTGCCTTAGGAAGGGTTGGGAGGCTCGGCTTTGTCATTTAGGCTGAGCTTTTCAGCCCAGAATTCTTCATAGCAGGTGGAAGATGCCTGTTCCAATGCTGGGATGGCATTTCTTCCCTGATATTTTCCAGTATTTTGTTGTGTTCCTGGGAGAGGAAATGTTCCATCTCTGTCTCCATCCCTCCCTCTCTCTGTCCCTTCCCCTCCCCCTCAGCATGTGCAGTACTTTGCACAGCACATTTATTTTATATTCCTGTATATGCTGTGATTACAGAACACACATTACTTATGGAAAATCAGTACCACAATGTTCAGTCTCAGCTATATTACACATGCAGGTGTAATTACTCAGAAATTGTATTTAGTCTTGGGGTTTGGTGGGAGAGAAATATAATTTCTCAGAGTTCCTGTTAATGCCATGCCATTAAATTCATGGAATGTGTCCCTGCCCATGGCAGGAGGTTGGAACAAGATGATCTGTGAGGTTTCTCCCAACCCAAACCCTTCTGTGACTCTACAATTCTGTGATTAAATTAAAATACAGCACAATTTATGTTTTAGTCTGTTTTTGCAGTGATGGATCCAGACTCACACCGTGGCAGTGCTTAGGGCAGTGCTTTCTCATTTGTAAATTACATGAAAATAAAGGGGTTTATGTTATAAATACTGTTAAATTGCTGGAACAAAGAAATTACTGTTTTCTCTGATAAGGCATGCAGATAATTATTCAGCACGACCTGTGTGGGCACACGGATACAAACAGCTCGTGGGGCTGTAATAATTGTAATTACAAGAAACCTTTTACAGCAAAATTAGGAATATTCTGGGCTGATGTCCCTCCCAAAATCTGCTTCCAGCACTGACATTGCCAGTCCCCAGGGGAAAAGCTGTGCTGGCCCAGAGGCCAGGAGCATTCCGTCCCTGAAGGGTTTTGGGAGCTGACTGTGACACCAAAGCACTGAGGAAGCTCCTTTCCCTGCCTTGATTTAGGCACACAAAGAGAGAAATAAATCCCAACTATTTCCAATAAAAAGCAGAGAGTCACCTTGGGGAAAGGAGCTGGGCATGCAGCCTGAAAGGCAGTGAAGGTAAAAAACCCTGCTGGGAGAGTGCCGGCCTTGGAAATACCAAACCTGCAGGAGTTTAAACAAAAAACTCCTTGTCACTGGTCTGTGAACTGGTCTGTTACTGGTTCAGCAGCCTCCTGCCAACATCAGCCCATCTGTAAATCCAGAGTTCACCCTTGCCCAGTGGCTGCTCCAGGTGTCCAAAGCCCTGCTGCGGTCTCACCTTCCTCCAGCCCAGGTTTTCCATCCCATTCCCATCACACATTCCCAGATGCCCTCGGTTTTGGTGTGGGTGCAGGTGCAGGAGCCTGGGGGTGGCTTGGCTCAGCCCCAGCTTCCCAAAGTCTGCTTTTCCCCAGGACAACTTTCAAGGAATTCGCCGAGAAGTACGGCCGGGATCAGCGCTTCCGCCTCGTCCAGAAGAAGAAGGACCAGGAGCATTTCTTCAACCAGTTCATTCTGATTCTCAAAAAGAGGGACAAGGAAAACAGGATCAGGCTACGGAAAATGAGATAAAAGCAACTGGAACTGGCAATGAAGACAGGCCCCGGGAGGGGATTCCAAGGAAGGATGGAACGCTCGGGGTCCAGCAGGAGTGGGAGATCCCGAGGGAAAGCTGCCCTGAGCGGGGTGTGTGGAGCCCCCAGTGCGTGTGGGGAGGCTGTGCTGCAGGAATGGAAGGATATTTTGTTCTCAAAGAATTAATGTTTCATATTGAAGCTCTCTTTTGTACAACATCCAGAGTTTGATGCATTTCTAATTGCCATGATATGTCGATCCCTTAATTGTTTTAATTATGCAAATTACTTGTAATATACACAAGTTATGACTCCAATGCAGATTTATAATTAAGCAGAAGCAGATGCCATCCAGAGCAATCTCAAGGCATTTCCATCATTTAGGGGAATTATCTCAAGCAATCTTTTGGCAACTCTGCATTTCCACCAAGTGTGTGGGGTCTGGTGGTCTGCAGGATCCGCTCCCGCTGCTCATCCGTCTCTGTCCAGTCCTCTGAGTAGTAGTAATCAGCTATTAATTGTTAATCTTGGTGAAGAGTGTGAGAATCTTGGCACATGTTCCATAGGAGAACTCTGATCCAGAACTTCCCGTGGGCGGGGTCCCCCTCAGCCTTCCAACCCCAGTTCTGTGGTGAAGCCATCCCAGTCGGATTTGGGTTCTGTTCCTGTGTGTGAAGAGTCTGCATGAGATTTTTCTCATCATATTTGTATAAATAAATATTTAACTTTTGTAATTAAGAAGCATTTCAAGGCTGTTTTCAGGGGATTTCAGGGGTGAAACTTTTTGAAGAGTTTTTTGGGTTTTTTTTGCCAGAACTCAAGTGGAAAATGCTGTCAGGGATGGGGTGGGGGTTGTTGGGCGGTCTGTGCAGGGCCAGGGGCTGGACTGGATCCTTGTGGGTCCCTTCCAGCTCAGGACACTCTGGGATTCCAGGAAATAATGGGAAAAACAACCCAGGGCTGGTGATTTTTACTGGAGAGATGGAAAACCAGAGGGGCTCCAGCCAGTGATGATTTGTGTGCAAATTCCAGTGAGATCCTGGGAAATCTGAGGGTGTGGGGAACAAAAGAGTCCCTCTGGCTACACAGGGAGAATGACATGGCTGGAGGAACATCAGGACAGCTCTGCCTTTGTGCTGCCCCAAAGATGCTCTGATTGTGATTTTTTTTCTCAGGAGACCTAAATTTTAAGTCATTGCTCCTTAAATCCATAGACCTCTGTTTGCTTGGAGTGAGGGGGATACTTTCTCCAACTCACAGTAATTTTTATTTAGGTGTGTGCTGGGTATTTTTTATAATCAAGGGCATAAAGGAACTTTCTGCTGCCTTGGAAGAATGAGCTTGGAATAATTCAGAGTGGCAGAACAAGGGGGAATGGCTGCCCAGTGCCACGGGCAGGGTTAGTGGGGTCCTGGGAAGGAATTGCTGGCTGTGGGGTGGGGAGGGACAAGGCAAAGGGCTGGTCCCACCTGTCCCAGGCCACAGCCAGGAGCTGCTCTCCTGGCTCCCTGCTGCAGGCCCCAGCTGCTCCGTGTTTCCCATCAGCTGCTCCGTGATTTCACACCCCGAGGGAGCTCCTGGCCGTGCTCCTGCTCAGGTCACTGCCCTGGGGCTCCTGGGTATCTGCAGCTTTTCAGTTTTCAAGGTGGAAAAACATTTCAAGGAGTGGAATGGATTTAATTGTTTTTAGTGGTTTTTAGTGGTTTTTAGTGGTTTTTAGTGGTTTTTAGTGGTTTTCAGTTCAACCAAGAGCTTTGAGAGACAGCCCTGGAACCTCCCCAGATAGCCAGGCCAGGACATGGAGAGCAGCTTCATTTGGAGCTGCCTGGATCACTGGCAGGAGAATGAGCCCAGGGTGTCTCCAGCTGGAGCCTCCCCGAGGACAGGACACTGGAAATTGGGAAAGTTGTCCTTAAAAGCTAAATTAAGGTGGAGTGGGCTGCCAAAGGCTTGAGCTGGTTCATTTTGGCTTCGCGTGCCAATAAAATGCTAATAACGGCTTTGCTTGGATAATGTGAGGAGCAGTTCGTGTGCTGACATCCTTGGCTGGATTATATTGGTCTGAACCCAAGAGAAATAGGAGGAAAAATCAAAGGTGATAGTGTTACATGGCTTTTCTTTATTTAGGTAAAGTGTAAAATCCTGAGGGAACAAACTGTGCACAACGTGGGCAATGTGAAGATGTGCAAAAAATGGTTTTGGGAGGTTTTGGTGAGTCTGGCATGGTTTTTCTCTCTGCTTTTCAGCCTCCCAGCAAGGCTGCAGATTTTTTAGTGGTTGAGCAAGAGTTAAAGCCATTTTGGTTCTCTTTTTGAAGGACTTTGTGACTGGCTTTTTTAACTCAGTTCTTCATATTTCGATTTCTTTGCTCGGGTTTGCTTTGGTAAATATTGCTTTCATCCCACTCCCCTGGGAGCAGGTTTCCCTATTGCTGTGATCATTGCTGGGAGAGCTAATCCCGAGCAGAAATGAAGAGAAGTCAGAGAAATGAAAACAAATGATGGCAAAGTCCCCAGGAGACTCCGGATTTGCTCCTCTGGATTCACAGTGAGATGCTCTGGGTTTGCTCCTGTGAGCAGTTCCACCTGATTTATGCCCACGTGTCGATGGAATGGCCGTACTTTGTGTTTCCTTGGCAGTGCTGGGACACTGGGAGCTGCCGCCTCTCCACTGGCTCTTCCCACTGAATTCACTTTTCTCTTGGATCCAGGCAGTTTTCCATGGGTTTCTTCCACTTGAGGTTGTTGTGTTTAAAGTCTCCGCACTGGGAAGGGAAACTGGGAGGAACTGGGAATGCAGAACTGATGTTTCTCCTTGGAAAGGGGATGGAGTTTTCCCCTTTCTGCAGAGAGAGACCTGGAGCTGGCTTGGAGCTTTCCAGGAGTTTGTGGGAATTCCTCTCAGACAGGGACCTGGGTTCAGCCCTCACTGGATACTTCATATTCTTCAAATTTGCTCTAAATTGAACCTTTTTGCCCTCCTCTCCTGTGAGGGAGGGAGGAGCCTACAACTGCTTTTTCTCCGTTGTATTTCCTTATCCAGGTGCTCGGCAGGGTTTGGCTTTGGGAGAGAATCAAGGATTTACTTTTTGTTCTTTTTTTTTTTACAGTCATAGAGCTGATCCTGTCCTCTCATCTTCACTGCAGACCATAACCACATCCCTTTTCCTCCTCCTTTTTTAATATGAGTGAATAATTTGCCCATATTTAACTCTGAGGATAATTTTCAAGGTAAATCATTGAATGGACTGGCTTGGAAGGGACCTTGGGGATCATTTCCTTCCCCCCAGTGCCTTCTGTAGCTGATCATTTTGGAGTTAGCTGCTGATAAAAATGAAGGGCTTGATAAAAAAGAGGCAAAGAAATCTTTGCCAATTCCCTGAACATTCTCTGAACACTCCTCTTCTTTCTCAGCTTGTTATTTATTTAGAGACAAAACCCCTGTCTTGGTAAATTCTCCTGCTGGTTTGAGCTGCACATTTCAGGCAGCTTTTCAAGGACACTGGGGTCTCCAGTTCTTCTGGGAAGAAGTTTCTGAGCTGCAAGGACTCATTGAAATCTTTCCAAAGGAATTTTTCCACATTCACCTGTTGGAATCAGCTTGGCCATCACTGGTTTTGAACCAATGACACCAGGTGGGGATTAACCATCAAAATTCCCAGAGCGGCTGGGGCTGCCCCTGGATCCCTGGCAGTGCCCAGGCCAGGCTGGAGCAGCCTGGGACAGGGGAAGGTGTCCCTGCCATGGCACAGGTGGTACTGGGTGGGCTTTGAGGTCCCTCCAACCCAAACCTGTCAGTTCTTAGGTCAGGCTTTACCCCATGAAACAAAATATCTTTTTAATATCTATTTCTCCTTTTTCTCCTTTGAAGAGAAAAGCCCTTCCCTGGAATCACAGCAAAGCTGTGCTTCTGCTTGGAACAGGCACTGCCTGCAAAACAAGAATATATTGAACTTTAAAGAGCATTTTTAATAAAGACCTTCTCCATCTGAGGGGGGTGTGAGTGTAGGCACAGTAGGCTGAGACTTTCAAGGCCCGTGTTTTGTTTGTATTAAAAATAATTTTCCCCTCAGATGTGATGTTTTTCCTCCTAAAAGGCTAAAATATTGATTTAATAATTCAGACCCAGTCAGCTGGAGGTTGATGTGTCTGGATCTTCTGCACAGATCTCCTCACAAATTGCAGCCGTGGGTTTTTATGGCTTTATTGTGAAACAAAAGCTGCTCCTGTATTCTCCAAAATATCCAGTGTAGCTGAGATGTTACAGAGGCAGGGGAAATCCTCTTCCTGCAGAGCTGGTGGTGATTCCCAGAGAGGGGAGGGCACAGAGTGGAGGGAGCAGAGCCCAGCCCAGGGTGGGTTCTGGGGAGTGCCCCTGCCTGGGGTGACAGCCCCGTGGAGGTGGCACCTGGGGGACACACAGGGCACTGCTGCCTGGAGAGGCTCCCTGGAGCAGAGGTGGGCACAGTCACAGAATCAAGCAGGGATTTATCCAAAGCCCTCAGAGGATTCACCTTGGGCAGTGCCAGAGCCCGGCCGTGGCTCTGCCCAGGATGGACACACAGCCACGAGTTCCCCACTTTGATCAGCTCTGCTCCATTCCCAGCCTGGCTTCAGTGCCCAATTCCAGCCCCAGGGGATGCAGTCCCACCCTGCCAGGCTGCTCTCCTCCATTCCCTGCTGTTGGCACTTTTGGGGCTGGAGCTGCAGCGTGCCCTTGGCTCTGGGGCTGGAGAAGGATTGCTGTGTGTGCCTGAGCTGTGAGGAGAGCTGTGACACTGATCTGGAGCTCAGAGTCACTCTGGGGCAGGGCAGGGGCTGGAGACACCAGAGCTGGAGGCACCACAGGAGTGGCCTGGGCACACTGGCTGCCCCGTGGGCTCCGGGGGCCCTTCCAGCCCCTCCACCCCTGTGGTTCCCTGGGTGCCAGCAGCTCCCAGCCCTGGCCACCCCCAGGTGCTGCTCTGGCCCCACAGCAGTCCCTCCAAGGGACACTGGAGTGTCACAACACAGACAGGACTCTTGTTTCTATTTCTGTGTTACTGCACAGCTCATGTTTTCATAGGAGTGTCAGAAGGCGCCGTGTTAAATCCAACCGCTCGGCAAAGTTTTGGAGCTCAGCTCTCTGCTTGGTGCTGGCTGTTGTACACGTCTGCCAAACCTCTCTGTCCCTGGAGAGTTTAGAGATTTTAATCCCAGATTCTCAGGGGACAGATTCCTTGGGGTGTTTCTTTGCTGCACTTAGCTGAGCTAACAGGCCTAAGGCACGTTTTGTACGGCCTCTCCTTTACAAGGTGTTTACCTCTGTGCCACCCTGGGACTGCTTTTCCCTGGGACCATTTCCAGCCCAGGACGGTGCTGGGGCAGAGCTGCTCTGCCCTCTCCTCTGCAGGGCAACTCTGCCCCCTCTGCTGAGCCCTCCCTGGGCTCCTCGGAGTGGGACCTGCTGCGGGGAGCTCGGCCCCTGCTCCAGCCTGGGAACCCCACCCGGGGAGGGTGAGGTGACATTCGAGTGCTGGCACTGGGGCTGCTGCTCCTGCCACCCCTGCTGGGCCCCCACCGACCCCCGGGTGCTGCCCTGGGGATACAGGGGTGTCTGGGGATCCAGGGGGTGTCTGGAAACACAGGGGGTTTCTGGAAATACAGGGGATTTCTGGGTGCTGCAGTCCCTGGGTGGGTGGGGGCTCAGTCAGAGATGAGTAGCCGTGGTTGGAGAGCCAGGAAAGGTCTCAGCACAGCAGAATTGATGGTCTCTCTCCTCTGGCACTGACAGGAGAGGAGTCCAGGTGAGAAACTGATGGATTTTTGGCTTCTCACTAATTAAAAATGAGTAAATCGTTCAAATCACTGCCACTGCTTTCTGTTGCTGAGGTCTCAGCAGTGAACAGAGAGAGTTTGCTCCATGTCAACTTCTGAAACTGCTGCACCAAAAACTCCATTGCCCTGAGATGCTCTGGAGAAAGCAGAACAGTGAACTGCTTAAAAATTAAAGTCTTTGCTTTGGGCAGTTTTAAAAAAAAAAAATCCATTTTGACTTTTAATTAAAAAAAAAAAAACAAAAAAAACAAAGGAAACTACAAGTTCCAATGCAGAAATGATGAGCAGAACTATCCTGCTCACTGCTTCCATGAGCTGCACACGAGTCAGGTTTTTCTGTAAATTATTCTGTTTATTGGCAGTGGTGACTCCAGAACTGGGGTCCAACATCAGACAGACGCGGAGCGGCTTGGAAAGAGAAAAACAACACTTTCCTCTCAGCTTTGCCGCCTTTAAGCATTCCACGCTTGTCCTCTGCTTGGAGGAAAGTTTTGCCCGAGGGGAGATGCTGGGCAAAGCAAACCGGGAAAGCTGTGAGGTTGTTTGCTCCAAACGCCGGGAGTGGCAGGGGAGGTGCTGCAGAGTGCCGGGGGGAGCTCGGAGGGGGATGCGGGGCTCCCACCCTGCCCCAAACCCGGACCCTCCTGCCCCTCCCCAGCCTCTCTGGCAGGGGCTCTCTGCCTGAACCCTGTTCCCGATCTCTGCCCTGCCCCTCCGTGCCTGCAGCCCCGGCTGGGAGGCTGCTCCGGCAGGAGCGAAGGTTTCCTTTCCTCCTCGGAGCCGTGCAAGGAGCCGGTGATTATCTGTGCGTGATAAAACCTCGCGGCTGATAAAACCTTTGTGTTTTCCACCGGGGGCTGGCCAGGATAAGGGTTTTTCTCGAATGTGTTTATTTTGAAGCAGCAGACAAGGTGAGGAGCGTTCCTCCACTCCAGAACACTCAGGAGCACATGGCTCTACATGTCTAATCTCACCAGCGGCTCCTTGATGTGTGTTCAGCAGCCTTCTCACAGCACCAGGAGCTGGGAATGGGAGAAATCAGAGTATGGGAGAAACCAGAGCATTCCTTGCCGGGGACACGCGGTGGGATCGGCCCTGGCTGGGGCACCGAGGGCCACACTTCCATGTGAGCATCCCGAGGTTGCCAGGGAAACCTGCTGCTCCAGGCTGGGAGCCAGCCCCGTCTGTGCAGGGCAGCAGCTCCCAGCAGCTCCCAGCAGCTCCCAGCTGATCCCAGCAGCTCCCAGCTGATCCCAGCAGCTCCCAGCAGCTCCCAGCTGATCCCAGCCGATCCCAGCCAAGGAAAGCACACCGGGCTGGGCGGCCCTGGGGCTGTTGCCCCCGGGNAGCTGATCCCAGCTGATCCCAGCAGCTCCCAGCTGATCCCAGCCAAGGAAAAGCCAGCCAAGGGAAGCACACCGGGCTGGACGGCCCTGGGGCTGCTGCCCCCGGGATCCCAGCCCTGCTGGGCTGGGCTGGCACTCCCTGAGCCCCCGGGACAGCAAGAACACGAGCAGAGGGGTTGGCACACGGTTTTTATCCCTGTTTCTGTGAACAAGGTTTAATTCTGACTGGGCTGAATGCATGGATTCTATGGGATGGTCTGGGAATGACCCCAGCCCGGTGCTGGGTTTGTACCCAGGGGGATCCCTGCTGCACAGGAAAGGGATGGGGATCCAGACATCCAGAGAGGCTGGATGGGGATCCAGGAATCCAGAGAGGCGGGATGGGGATCCAGGAATCCAGAGAGGCGGGATGGGGATCCAGGAATCCAGAGAGGCGGGATGGGGATCCAGGAATCCAGAGAGGCGGGATGGGGATCCAGGAATCCAGAGAGGCGGGATGGGGATCCAGGAATCCAGAGAGGCTGGGTGGGGGATCCAGAAATCCAGAGAGGCTGGATGGGGATCCAGGAATCCAGAGAGGCTGGGTGGGGGATCCAGAAATCCAGAGAGGCTGGATGGGGATCCAGGAATCCAGAGAGGCTGGATGGGGATCCATAAATCCAGAGAGGCTGGATGGGGATCCATGAATCCAGAGAGGCTGGATGGGGGATCCAGAGATCCAGAGAGGCTGGATGGGGCACTGGGGGCCAGGGTTAGCTGGGCTGTTGGGGCTGGGCTGGACTTGATGGTCTTGAAGGTCTCTTCCAACCTGGTCATTCTGTCATTCTGTGGAATGCTGGGCTCTGGGAATGCTGGGCTCTGCTCACTGAGCTCATTGGCCATGCCCAGGGCTGGGACAGAGCTGGCTGAAACCTGGTGGCCTCTGGAGCAGGTCCCTGGCATTCCCCACACAGAAGCACTTTCTGAGATCTCAGAATTGTGGAATTGTGGACTGGTGTGAGTGGGAAGGGCTCTGTAAGTCCCCAGTCCCAGGAGCTGGGAATGTTTCCAGGGATGGCCCTGCCCGGGATCATCTCTGGGTGGATTTCTTGTTCTCTCACCCCAACCAGAGCAGGGTTTGCCCCATGCCAGAAATGCAGTTTTTCCCTGGAGCTGTGGGGTCCTGCAGGGTTTGGGATGCAGTGCAGGCCCAGGGCAGAGCAGCTGGAATGGGCAGGGTGCTGACACCTGCAGAGGGACTCTCCTCACCTTCAGCAGGAGCCAGGAAGGACTGAGCTAAACCTGGGCAGGCTGGAGAAGAGGTTTACAGCCCCCAGCCCACAGTCACCGCTCTGCAGAGCCACACCAAAGGAAATTGGATTTTGTTATCGCTAAAATGTCTCATTTTGGCAAGGAAGTGTCACTGTAAAAGTTTCCTTTTAGCAGGAGAAAATATTCTCCCCCGATTGACTGTGTGGCTAAGCCAAGTCCAGGAAGGGGAGCAGATTATGCTTTATGGAAGTAATTTCTTTAATCTTGTGGCTGCTTGAAGGCTTCAGAGTGTGTTGTGAGGATCACAGGGAGCTGCTTTATTGCTGCTGGGATTGCTGATCTGCCCGGGCTTAGGCACAGCTTAATGGAAATCCCTGTGCCTGCTCCTGGAGATCACATCTCCCTCATCCATCTTTAATGGGTTCAGTGGGAGAAGAGAGCAGGGCTGGGCTCTTTCCTTTCGTGCCAGAGGTTTGGATTTGTGTTCTGCCCTCTCCACGCTGGCAGTGCCCTGCAGAGGGCCTGGCCCTTCCTCTGCTGCTGCCCAGAGCTCCAGCAGTTTCCCAGGACATTTTATCAGGAAAATGCTCTGTTTCAGTCCCCAGCAGCACCCAGGGCTCTGTCCCAGCCTAGCCCCAGCTCCTGAGCCAGGACTCAGCATTGCCAGGGGTGGGAGCCAGCAGAGAGGGGCAGCTTCACTGGCCCAGGGTGATTCTGGACAGTCTGAGGCTGCTCCAAGCTCCAGCCTGGCCTTGGGCATTCCCAGGGATCCAGGGGGAGCAGAGCTTCTCTGGGCACCCTGTGCCACAGCTCAGAAATGAAATTCATAATTCATTATATTTTATAGGTTTATATTATTTATGTTTTGTTTATTATTATAAATAATTTTATCTATTATATTGCATTATATTGCATTATATTACATTATATTACATTATATTACATTACTGTAAGTAAGCAAATGGGAAATAGGTCTATTGCCCCTCCCCTTTTCTGAGTTAAGTAAAGTTCATGTCTGCAGGGTCAGTGTGAGTCTGGCAATAACCCAGATTATCCTGGAGCAGTAAAGGAGTGTCAGCAGGGTCTGTGCTCCCACAGCTCAGCAGATTGTTTAATTGATCCCACAATTGATTGGTCTCAGCTAATGAGAATTGTGCCTTCCTTGCCACTTGGGCAGAAGGGGATTTTGGGCAGTGCCCAGACACCAGAATCACAGAGTCAGAGAATCTGAGTTCAGAACCAGAGTCAGAGAATCCTGGGATCCCTGGGGCT
>WEZZ01032690.1:129662-194141 GCA_013400585.1 Chloropsis cyanopogon | reverse complement strand
GAAGGCAGTACGTTCAGAAAACAGTGCCCTGGAAGGCTGTGTGTTCAGAATTCCCCACATGTTTTCCCACTCCAGCCAGGCCATTTGCAAGCAGACAGTTTGCATCAGGTCCCGCTGCCAATGTCTGAATTACTGCTGAAATAGGGACTATTTTGACAAAAGCAGGAAGCTTTCTGATGGCATTTCAGGCGCCATTAGAAGCTCGAGGAGCTGTCACTGATGAGGTTATCCCAAATGTGCACTTGTTCACCTTCTGCCTCCGCCTGTGCCGAGGTCCCCGGCCTTGCCCAGCATGGCCATCAGCGTGAGGTGAGTCCGTCCTGGGCAGGCCTGGCAGGCTCTGAGGGCATGGGAGTGAAGTGTCCCAGCACAGCCCAGCCTGGCAGCTCTCTGCAGAGCCTCCTGACAGCTCTCCGTGCTGAGAGCTCCTGGTGATCCAGGAATTCCTCTGCGTCAGCTCCTTGTGGCTCTGCTTGGGTGGCAGGCTCAGCATTTGGGAGGGAAGTGCCACCCACAGGCGCTGCTGGAGTGCAGAGGAAGGACAACCGAGTTCTGGGCTCAGTTTCTGAGAACTCTGAGCCTCAAAAGCTGGTCTGGTGGAGAGTTTCTGCTCTAGCTCAAAACCCCACCTCCAGCCAAGATCCAAGTGCCTTTGCCACAGCAGCCCCAGGCTTGGGCACCGAGCACCTCTCCAGGAAACCTGTGCCACTGTTTAAGCACCTTCTTGGTAAAAAAAATGCTTCCTAAGGTCATGTCCAAAAACTTCCCCATAACTCCTGAATGCCCTTTCAGCCCCCAGCTGCAAGTGCTGGCTCCCTGATCTCCTGGGATCCCAGGGGAGCCACGGCAGGGGCGTGCAGTGGCTGTGACCTGCAGCAAAGCAGAGACTCAGGGCCTGGAGCTCTGTCACCTGAGCATGTTTATGGTATAAAATGAGGGCCAAGAGAGTGTCAGCACAGTTAAATCAACCCCTGCACTGACAGCTCCGGGGGCTGTGCCTGCTTGCACCTCAGCTGGGATCCACAAGGAGGGAGAGAGAATATATTCAAGGACCTGGAGGGACAGGACAAAGGGAACAGCCTCAATCTGCCAGAGGGCAGGGATGGATGGGATATTGGGAAGGAATTGTTCCCTGGGAGGGTGGGCAGGCCCTGGCACAGGGTGCCCAGAGCAGCTGGGGCTGCCCCTGGATCCCTGGCAGTGTCCAAGGCCAGGCTGGACAGGGCTGGGAGCAGCCTGGGACAGTGGGAGGTGTCCCTGCCATGGCAGGGGTGGAATGGGATGATCTTTAAGGTCCCTTCCACCCAAAACATTCCATGACTCCATGATCTCCCACAGTCACTGTGTGTTGGCATAATGTCTGCACCCAGAGCTGCAATGGGAGCAGATCCAGGTTTTGACCCAAAAGATGCAGCTGAGTGCTCTTTGTGAGTCTCTTTGAGTTTGAAACTTCATTTTATCTACGGGGTGGTTTTAAGCATTCTGGATGAATGCTCTTGTGTACCGTGCTCAGTGATTCCTTGCTATTCCAGGACCATAATAGCAAGGTTTATTATGTTCTTACCCAGCGTGTTGTGACATTATTGCAAAATTATTGTTTTGTTTCTCCTAAACTCAAGATTTTTTTGTAACGGTAATAATAATAAAAGACATACAGGCTGATGAATTATCCACCATGTCAGACTGCAGCACAGCAGAGTCTGAAATAGCTGAGAGAGTAGAACAGAAAAATATCTCAATTTATGAGTGAAACACTAACACACACTAAACTTTTTCTGCACTATTCCTCATCTGATTTTCAGTTTTCTCTTCACAAGCAGACAAGAGTTACGCTTATCAGGTGATAAATCTTAACCAGATTAAAGGGATATTCAGCACAGGCCTTTGGAAAGCATAAATTGTGGGGCTTGTGCAGGCCAGGCTCAGAAAAAAGCACTACTCCTCAGTCTGGTAAGAATGAATAAATAATCACTGCTGGTGCAGAGGCAGATAATAGCTAACTTCTTGTATGATGCATCAGGTAGGATAATTTGGCATTGAATTGCTGCTGCTGGCCACGTGCAGTGAGTGTTTTTCACTATGTAATTCAGGGGAGCTTTACAACTCCAGCTGCTGGAGCTGGGCTGGCTGTCCTTTGTTTCCATTGACACCAGTGGGTGGCTGAAGGCAGGGCAAGAAATGTGCCCTGGTGTGTGCTTCCCACCTGAGGGAAGGTTCATCTCACCTGAGGCTGTAGGAAGGAGGAGCAGGGGTGGTGGAGCAGCAGGGAGAGACTGCAGGGCTGCACTGCTCTGGCTCTCACAGGAGGGGGTGCAGCCCCATCCCTGCTGAGGGACATTCCCCACCTGGATCCCAGTTCTGGGCCAGGAACCCTCATGGTTGTGAGGTTTGACAGCAGGAACTGTCAGCTGTGCAGTGTGAGGATGGGTGCCCTCAAACCCTTAAATCTTCCCTGCTGGGGAGAGAAGTCTCCACCTCAGCCCCTGTGGTGCCGGTGCATCACCTGCCTTCCACCTCTGCAGTTAAATTCCCATGGGCATGAGGAGCATGGATAGGTAAGAGCTACTGGAAGAAATTTCTAGGTAAAGGTGGGAGTATTAATTTCCTGACAAATATATCTGTCTTCCCAAAGGAATCAGATGAGGTTTAACATCCCTTTCCATGAAAAAATTCCACCTGAATATATGCAAAAACCATAACTTATGCAAATCTGCTTCCCTTCCTATTCATCTGCCATATGCTCCCCATCCTCCCTGGACCCCTCTGTGCTTCCCCGAGTGCAGAACTAACAGGAATCCTCACTCTGTGCTGCAGAATTGGGAAGACAATTTAGCTTTGATTAATCCTAGCTGCCAGTGATTGCAGAACATGCATGGGGACAGCCACCCTCTAATCTGTGTTCAGTCCCAAAGTTCCCAGCACAGAAATACTAATCATTATCTCCCCAACTGCACAGGATAAAATGCAGGCTCGCTGATTATGGGGGAAATAACTTTATCAGTTGCAATTGGGAAGGTAATGCTTAGTGTTATTACAGTGGAATGAAAAGATGCTTTTCTGTGCAGACATCCTTGAGGATTGTTAGAGAAAATGGCCAGGAAAACCTACAGGCTCTTTTTTCCATTCATCCCCTCCTCTTCCAGCTTGTCTGGTGTCACAGAACACTGTGGGTGGGTGGATCTTTGATCACCTGATAGCTGTGGAAAAGAATGGTCAGGCTTTGAGGTGCACCATCCCTCCCACATGGAATTTTAGTGTGGCCACCTCTGCTCTGCCTCCCGCACATCCCTTCTCCAAGTCTGAGCCATCAGGTACCCTGCAGTGGGCTTCTTTTCTTACTAAAGATTACTGCAGTTGACTCCATTAAGAATGAAAGAGTCATTAACTCTCTGATGATGGGAACAGATTCACAATAAAGGTGTGGTGGAGTCCTGGCAGGGATCCACACCTACCGTGCCCCCCAACTGATTTACCCAGAACAAAGCAACCTTTTCCTGTCCCAAGCTCTCTGTGCACCCTGAGGCTCGAGGGGGTTTCTCTCCTGTCACTCATCATCGTTGTGAGCTGCCAAATTCTGCCCTCGGGTCCCTCTGAGCAGCCCTGCTGCCTTCCAGGTGCATCCAGGATGTACAACCCTGCTGGGATTGAGGGAATCTGCAAAGCTGTCTCCAAAGGCATGGTCTGGGAGGAATGGACTCATGGAATATTGCATTAATTGCAGAATATCCTCCTCCTGCTGCTGCTGCTGAGCAGGACCCAGCTGTGCTGGCTGAACTTCTGAGGAGGGACAAAATACTTGGAAGGGAAATATCAGCTGAAGTAAGTGGGACACAGTAATTGCAAGGCTTTGATCTGGTTTTACAGCCCATTTGAAACTGATTTTCTTAGCAGCACTTCCCCTAAGCTGAGGGTTGGTAAAATAAGGAGTTCCTGGAGCTGCTGGTGATTTACATTTGCATGGCATCTTTTCTGTGTCTCTGTTAAAGAAGGCATTTTGAAGTGTCCCAAATGGTTCAAGCACCTGATTAAGAGACTCAGAAGTGCTAAGCAAAAGTAAACACCAAAAATCACATGTCACAGAGGAAAATGAAGGGTATTTTAAAGGCAGCTTAATTTTTAATAAGAGTTTTAATTACTTTTTCTTCCACTATGTCAACATTACCAGAGGAAATCCAAAGCCTCGCCTCCTTGTGTGTCCTTTTCAAAAAAAGAGCTGCAAAGAATAATTTTTCTCCTCTGTGAGAATGGAGTACAGATCAAGTTCAGTAAAACTTGTCTCTGATCAGACTGCAATAATTTCTCCAAATGGCTCTATAAATTAAAATATTTGTTCTGCGTTGAGCACCAAGGGAAGACAGATTGTAACTCATTCACCAGGAAAGGTCAGCAGACCCAAATGAAAATGCAAAAACATCAATTGTTTCCATTCACTAATCACATATAATTGGTCTGGCTCACCTGAACTAGAACACATTTGTTATTATAATGCATAATTAAGGTTCTTTTCATTTTGCTGCTTTCCAGATGCAATTATCTTTCTTTTAACAAATGCAGAGAAGGAAACTTCTTGTAAAACTGAAGATACATTTGACAAATTAGTATAATTAAGAAAATGTCCCTGAAAGAGGAAAAACTTTCTAAGTAGGAACACTGTCAGTTCCCAGTACTTATTGCCTGTCCTTTGTGACTTCCACCGACAGAAGAAATTCTGATTTACGTGCGGGATGGAAGTGTCCAAATCAGCAGGGCTGAAACATGAAACATTGCTCTTCACTTCCAATCCTCTCCTGCTTTCACTTTGCTTTTAGAAAAAGAGATTTTTCCTCTTCTTTGCCCCATTCCTCGAGCACCGAGTGTCCCCCAGCTCTGCTGAGGTCTCCCAGTGCCACCCCCTCCTCCCCAGTCCCCCCTGGGCAGTGTGGGGGGTGGCAGGGACATGGGAGCTGCACAGAATGGATTCAGGTGAGAGATGAGGTAATGCCCTTTGGGAAAGTAGGGAAAAAATCCTTAAAACTGCGCCTCTAAAGTGAGATCAGACTTCAGGGCAGAAGGTTTTGCTGTCAGGCTTTCAGGCTTGCTCAGCGTGGGCTGGGCTTGAGCCACTGAACCAGGGGCTCCTGACCCCAGTCAAGCATCCCGGGGTTTCTGCTCCTCTGCCTGAGGAGGGGACCTGCACATGTGCTGGACACAGTAGGTGTAATAATCTATTAAATGTATAAAAGACAATAGAAATCTGTGCCCTTGGGCTCCTGGGAGCCAGAACAAGCCACTGATGCTGTCCCTGCAGTCCTCTCTAGGGACACCCAGGGAGATCTGCGATGAAACCATGACAGGACAAGGGCACAGCCCCCAGCTGGGCCAGGGGAGGCTCAGCTTAGGCACCAGCAGGAATTTCCTCAAGGAAAGGCTGCTCAGGCCTTGGCAGGGGCTGCCCAGGGAGGTTCGGAGTGCCCATCCCTGGAGGTGCCCAAGGAAAGCCGGGATGTGGCACTCAGGGCTCTGGGCTGGGCACAGGGTGGGGATGGATGGGGCACAGACTGATCCTGGAGGCCTTTTCCAGCCTGGATAATTCTGTGAAGCTCTGCCAAGAAGATCTCCTTACAGAAGACATTTGTTCCTCAAAGGTGGATGTGTCCCTACACAAGGAGGGACATGAGTGGGAACAGGGACATCTCTCCCTAAATTCCAGCCAGCTGCTCCCTGCCATCCCATATCTGCAATATCAACACAACAGGTTCAGTTAAATCTCACATTCTGAATGAGCTTGCCTCTTTCTGGTGCATAATTTTGCCTTTTTCTGATGCATAATTACTTCCTGTAACTTAAAGCTGATTTTAAATAATGATGATAAAGTCAGTGGATGGGTTAGAGACTTATTAGTATCTTCAGGGATCTAAGATTAAAGATTTTAATATTAAGAAAATGCGTGCAGTCATTAATGTATTTTTGAAGTGTAAAGCCTGTCTAATCTAATTTACTATATTACAGTATGAGCTATAATTTTGACTAATTAAATGTCTCTAATCTTTTTGCTAGCTTAAGCTTCGATTAACCAATATTTACTTTATTAGGATAAGATTAAACACCTCTGTTCCCAAGGAAAACCTTTAAAAAGTTGAGGATTTCCATTGGAGCAGCGGGGCTCAGGGAAGCCAAGAGCCATTTTAGAGAACCAAAGTGTGCTCGAAGACTGAGCACAGCATTTCCCTAACAGTCACTAGTAAGCTGGTAAAATGAATTTAATAGAATGTTGTAAGCACAATCCTTTGTAATGCAGAATTTAGGGTGTAGGAAAAGCAAATTGCTTTATTCTGGTCTGTTTGTGCAGCTCACCAAGTGAGGCAGGTCTGAGACAGGTGGAGGTTCACCTTCTGTGGGTTTTCAGTGCCAGCCAGAATGAATAATAACCATTTCTGTGTGCAAACAGGAGGCACTGCAGGGAGAAAATGCAGCGTGACTGGAAGGCAATTTATTGAACTCCTCAGTGCCGTTAAGTGCAGAATGAAAGTTGCATTTACAGGCCAGGGAATGCATCAGGCAGGACAGGAGCTCACAGTGATAAACACAGGAGAAAGCACAAGACTTCTGCACAGAGACGAGCATCTGAGCAGAGCCCTGCCTCCAGACAGGCCTGCCAGCAGATATTTCATACTTGGGGCTTGTCAAACACACCTATTCTCTGGGTAATAAAATACCCCACAGCAACACAAACGGTTTTTAAACAGCCACCAAAGGGCAGGCAAGCGCCTGGAAATCACTGCCTGTCCTTCCTGCTGAGGGATGAGCCCGCAGGGGCACAGCTCCCCTTCCCCACGGTGCCCGGGAATGCTGAGCACTCCCTGCTCCTGCTCCTGCTCCTGCTCCTGGTCCTGCTCCTGCTCCTGCTCCTGGTCCTGCTCCTGCTCCTGGTCCTGCTCCTGTCCCTGCTCCCTCACCCCAACCTGGATTTTCTTAGGAAGGGCAGGAGCAGGGAGTGGAAGAGAGGACTTTTTTCCCCCACTGCCCTCTGAGAACTCAGTTTTTAATCTGAGCCAGCTGGGATGGGAGGCTGCTCCAGAACTGCCTCTGGCTTGTTCATTCACAGCCACATCTCCTGGGCTGGTTGTGTCCTTCAGCCTTTCCCTCCCTTTGTACCACACCCCTCCACACCACCAAAACTGCGTTTGGAAGAAGAATCATGGTGCCCTTCAGCCTTTGTTTTGCTCCTGATCAAGCCTTTCTCGTCCATCCCCTGCTCCGAAGATGGATTTTCCCTCCTCCTGGGCACCTTGGCTGTCTCTGCACACCTTTTTGGGATGTGTGTGTGCTGTGCTCCTGGGGAGCTCTCACCAGGAGGTTACATTTTCTTGGGGATGGAGCACCCAGAGATCTCATTTTCCTTGCTCATGAGAGCCCAATCCAATCAGACAGTAAATTTCCACACAAACACCAGTCAAGTGCAACTTTGCCGCTTTCTTTAGAGGCTGCACTTTGTTCCAGAGGGAACATTCTGTTTTGGGAGCAGCTGTGGAAGCTCAGTGGCACTCCAAGGGAAATCAGGCTGCTCCCTGCCCAGTCCCCATCTGGCTCTGACTGCACAGAGCAGAACTGGAGCTTCGCTGTGTGAGAGCTACAGACCAAAGCCAAGCTTCCCAGGAGGGGAGGACAACACAGATTCGAGGAGAAAGGAGATTTGGGAACCAGTGGTGGTGGTAGCCCCATCCCACCCCACAGCATCCCTGGCAGCTGCTCTTGTTCTTTGAAAGGCAAACTTACACCCACCTCTGGCCTCAGTCAGATCCAGGCTTCCCAGCACCCCCTGACCTTGTGCAAGAAGTGCTCCAAAACACTGGCTCCAGGCCAGCTGTGATACACTGAGAAGCATTAAGTACAACCTACAGAAATAATCTCCTTTTGAAGCCTGTCATAGAATAACACTTACTGGTTTTTTACTAATATTCCTTATCCCTTACAATTCTGACTCAACAGACCATAGCTGGGCTATGAAGCACAGAGCAACTACAAACAAAACCAAGGGAATTTTTGTCCTGAAAATAATCCAATTTAAAAGCATTTTCCTCACACTTTGCAGTGCAGTGTGCACCAGTTCAGGAGTGTTTACAATAATTGTTTCTGTTTGGTTTAGCAAGGTGTAACCAATGGTAACAAGAAGCAGTGCACTGTCTGTTTTGGCCACAGCAGTGGAACATAAATGATCAAATTAAATGGATATGATTGCAGTAAATATTACTGGGATGGAAATAGAAGTTAGAGCAATTATTGTGAAATGAAGTTAAACCTGAAACAGAAAAATTTCTGTAGCAAAATTGCAAAAAATATTTCCATAAAGTAACCTGGATCTTCCACAGCCCTTGTCATTTCTTGCAGTGCTTGCACCTTACTTGAAAAATGTTGTTTTCACTCCAGAGCACTTTGTAAGAGAAAATGTCTTGGTCCATTGCTGCTTCAAGCAATGCCAGGAATAATGTACAGGAATTTTCAGCGGTGGCTGGGGATCCATAAAGATGCTGCAGGTGATAGGAATGGCCCAGGGGATGTGGGGGGACACAAAACCTCTGGTGCCCTGGAGCTGCCCTGGCTGTGGGTGTGACACGCCAGGGAAGGGAGGTGACAAAGGGCCTCTCTTTTCCCTGGACACTCTCAGGGGCTGTTCTTTCCTGCTGGATCCAAGCCCTGCACAACTGAGTCATAGCTGAGGGAGAGCAGTGTCAGCTCCTGAGGCATCCCCAGCTCCTGCTGGGTTCTCCCTGGGAATCTGCCATGCTGGAGGGGCCAGAGCCGACCTGGAGGGAGCTGAGGAAGGAATTCTTGGTCCAAAAGGTGCCCGTGGGTGCAAATCTGAGAGCAAACATCCTACTGCTGATGGAGCACACTTCGGAGGAATTATCACTTCCTACTAACGATGCCTGAAGGAATGGGCTCGTATAACATCACACTAAGGATATTTATAAACATATTTTAAAAGCAGGAGGGGAAGTAGCAGGCAATTTTGCTTCCAGAACATAAGTCAAGTGTGTATTATTAAGCCTAAATAGCCTGGATTAATCAAATGTCATACTGGCACTTCTAATAATGACTTTACATTGCAAATTCCATTACCTGGCTTTGCCAGCCAGGAGAGAAGCTACAGAAGATCAATTAAACAAACAGGAAATTACCTTTTCTCTTTATAGTCCGTGACTTTCAGCACTTACAATGGTGCCAAGATCCTGAAAATTAAACAGGCATTTGCATAAGATTAATAACTCACTTGCTTTCTCCCCGAGTCACTGTGGCTTCTTTAGGACCCCAGAGTTATCCGATGTCTGCTGGCGAGGCTGGGGATGATGGGAGCAAATTAAAAACGGCTTAACGTGTCAGAGAGGATCCCAACATGTGAACAGGGGCTCTGCTGTTAATAAATGCACCTGCAGCATCCCAGAGGCTGATTGATGAGCAAGGTCTCAGCAGAATTAATGGAGGTAGGACTCTGCCTACACTTGTTCCTGGGAGCGCTTCCCTGCCCTGGAGCATCCCTGTCCCTCTGGTGGCTGGGAATGATCACCTTAGAGGCCTGCAGGGAAGGTTTTGGGGACAGCATCTCCTTGGTTTCATTAAGATTTTAATAACTTTTCAAGCAGGGGAGTTATGTCTGATATTGGCTGAGTTATGGCTAAGTTAGAGGCCGGCGAGTCTGGACCTGACATTTCATTTAATTCCTGGTTCCAGACTTGATTGTCACAGACTGCTTTTACTCTCCTTAAAAGTTACAATCTCTTTTTGGGCTGGGATTTCTATTTGCAGTTGATTTTGAGAATAACAGCAAATTAGGGCTCTTATCTCTGTTCCATTAACCAGCCTCAGGCATCCACTGCTTTGGGATGCAGGGATGATTATCTCTCTATCCTTGGCAAAACCTGTGCCAGGAGAAGGAACAAACTGTTGGATTCTCATGGAAAAGGAGGGGGAGAGCGGTGGGGCTGCAGCAGAGATGAAGTTGGGAAATATAAGGAAAGCTGTGTGGCTGAGTAATGGAAACTTTAGGGGGAAAGTGAAGGGGAGGAGGTGAAAGTGAAATGAAAAGTGAGAGGGAAGGGATGGTAACAGAAGGATGATGTGAGCTAACAACCAAGGCGAGGAACAGAACAGCTGAATAAGGCTTTGAGAGGAAAATTGTGGAAGTTGTTACCACGTCGGGGCTTTTTAGGAAAGGAGCCTCGATTTTATGCAAGAAAAAAGAATAAAATGTGAGATTCAAAGTAATGTTGGTTGGGATGAGCTGGAAAGGGAATGAAGTGATTTAGGAAGGAAAATATTGGCAAGGAAAGTAAATATTGGCACAGGGTAAAAGACCAGAAGTGACGAGTGAGTAGAAGTAGGGATGAGAAACAAACGGGGGCACAGAAGGAAACCAAATGGCTTTTCTGGGAACAGGGACTGTGGCAGCGGCAGAAAGGAATGAGGGCACCAGGGGAAGGAAAAAACACCACAGATTTAGTTCTTATTTTGTTAAAGACTGGAAAGAAGGGATGGGGGAAGGAAGGAAGGAAGGCCAGAGGAGAGCTCTGAGAGGACCCTGAGTTCAGCTTCACCAGCCCTGGGGATGCCCAGGGCAGGGCAGAGGGGCCTGTGGCAGCTCCAAATTCCTGTGAGCACTTGGCTGCCCCCATCCCGCTCCTTCCTGGCACTTTAAATGTGCCATGGCCCCAGATCCATGAGGAAACTTCCATGGATAAACTGGAGGAATTGTGTGCTTTGACCCAAGCACTCCCCAGGACAGCTAGATGGAGCTCATTAATTCCAACATTTGTGTGTCACTGCCCTCAGTAAGGAATTTTTTCCTATATCCAATCTAAACTTTCCCTCTTTCAGTTTGATTGTGCATTTGGACATTGATGCAAAACACTATTGCCCAAATTCACTATAATTCTCTAACACCATCTGCACTATGGCTAGGACTTGAATAAATTTTAAAAACCCTTCAATTTTTGTGACTAAAATGTTGCTATTTAATATTCCCCAGTTTTCTTGCTGCACTTCCCCCGTGTCTAGATAGGAGTGAAAAGCAGGCAAGGGTTCTGTGACAGCTTTAGTATATTTGCTAAAATGAACTGATACTGGTTTTTTATGTATATACTTTGAATAAAACATTCATTCCCTCTCCATTTTGGATGGAATTCCTACTTTTTAAACACATTTTCTACTGATTGAAGTTTCTACTGTCTGGCATTCTCCAGTAGTACCAAATGGAGGATATGGTGAAAAATATTAACAGTCCCACTCCAAATATTTCAGTGGAGATCACAGTTTGAATCCATCCACTAAATCCTGCCCTGTGATAGCTTTTCCTGGGAAATCCATGGTATGTTTATGGTATGTGCCATTTTGCAAGTTTGTGGGTACAAATATTGCAATATCTTCCCCTGTTCTGTGGTGCCCACACGAAATTTCACTGTAGCTACCACCATCTCTGGGAAAATAAAAAAAAAGTCATCCAAGGGGCAAGCCTCAGAATGGAAGCTCAGCAGGAGATAAAAATCTTGTTTCTCTGAGTGGATTAGTCCAGGAAGCTGGCCCTGGCTGTTATGAGCAGGTCAGAAAAGGGGATCTGTCAGAAAATACAAAGAGATTTTGCTCAGAGGACCTTTTCTACGCCTGAGTGAAATCTGCAGCACTCAGTGCAGGGAATATTTCAGCTCCTCAGGGTTTATTAGGCAGCATCCTCTTGCTACCTCAGTGTCTCACTGGCTGCATATTTACTCACCTGAGTGGGCAAGGATGGCATCATTTCCATTTGCAGACCCACCTTTTATTCTTCTCCAGGAGAGTTAACAGCCCTGACAGGATTTTCCAGCTGCATGGTGGCTTCATGGCTGGGGAAGAGCCCATTTCAGCATTCCCTGCCTCCTGTGCATATCAAACAGCATTGCTGGGGAGGGGAGCACTAAACCTCTGTCAGACTGGGGTGTGAATCTGAATTACTCACAATATTTAGATGTGAGCACTCTCAAGCCTATGGAGAAGAGTGGAAATTAAGTTTTATAAAACCCCTGATCCTTTGCCTCCTTTAACATAATACCTTTTATTTTTGTTGCTGTGCTTCTTTTATTTTTTACTTGATGGGGGCCCTATTTGCTTTCTCTAAGTCTACTACTTTAAAATAAAATTTTATAATACATATAGCCCGTGCTTCATAAATCCAAAGGCAGGAACATGGAAATACTTTAATACATTAAGGAAGATCTGTCTCTTTTATGTGTGCCAAAGGCACCACAGTGATGTTTTTAGGTGATGCACCATAAGTTTGCCAGTGCAGCAGACCCCAGGGAAATGATGATAACAATAAAGCACATATTTAAAGAAAGATTTTTAAGATTTTTAAAGCTGTGTTGCAAAAATAGATATAGAGTAATTGTGTAATTTCTGTTTTACTTTTTTCAGGGTTTGTTTTTGGTTTGGTTTTTTTTTTTTTTTTTTTTTTGGGGTTTTTTTTTTTTTTTTTTTTTTGGGGTTTTTTTTTTTTTTTGTTTTTTTGGTTTTTTTTTTTTTTTGTTTGTTTTTTTTTTTTTTTTTTTTGTTGTTGTTTTGGTTTTTTGTTTTTGTTTTGTTCTGTTTTGTTTTTGTTTTTTGTTTGTTTGTGGGTTTTTTTGTTTGGTTTTTTTTTTTTTTTTTTGAGAGGACTTCAACTCAGGGTCTGATTTTATGGGAGCAATTTGCCAGAGACAGATTACTCTGGGAACATTCTATAGCACAGAACCATCTTTTTGTGGGATAATCAGGTAGGCAGAGATCTACTGCCAAAAACTGTCCTTGCCCCTATCTGCTATAAATTGTACCTGTAATCATTTGCAGGCACAGAGGCTAATCCTGAAAACTGGGGCCTTGGCACCTTGAATAATTTATTGCAAATGGGTTTGGGTAGGTTGCAAGTTGTAAAGCATCCTGAAATCCAAGGATTTCCTATATCCATGTGGACATTGGTCAGTATGGGGCAGCTTGGGGTGTGCAAGCAATTTCAGTAGTGAAGAGGCAAAAGGGCTTTTCCCTGGTTTTCATCAGGCACTGGGTACCCAGCATTTCACTGGGCAGCACTGGTGACATCAGGAACCATTGCTGGGGTGTTCCTGCTCCATGCCTGAACATTCCCTGGAGAGCTGCAGCTTCCCCAGCACTGCTGGCAGTCCTCAGGGGGGGATTTCACCCTCGGGGCAGGGCATTCGCTCACAGCCTGCCCTCCATGCTCTTGGGGGTATTTTCGTATGGATTCTGTGGGAATCCTAATTTCCCTTCCAACCCAAACCATTCTGGGATTCTGTGACTAGGAAAATTAAAAGGATGAGGGAAAAATGAGCAGGATAAGGTGTCCTTGGCCGTGGCAGGGGACTGGATGAGCTTTAAGGTCCCTCCCACCCAGCCCATTCCATGATTCCATGGCCTGTGCACTCTTCCAGGCAGAAACCCTTTCCCTCTGCCCATCCCTGTGCCTGCCTTCCCCCCCCCTGGAGCTGCACAGTGCCTTTGAATGTTGAAAACTCCAAAGGAAGCAGAAGTGCCCCGTGCTGTGCAGGGCAGGGCCCAGCAGGTGCTGGGCTGTGTCCCAGCCTCTGCAGCACCAGGCACGTTCTGCACAAGGTGCACTTTGCTGGCTGAGGGAATCTGTGATTAATCGCCACCAAGTCTGAATAATGCAAAGGAAGCACTTTCATAACTGAAGTCCCCACACGAAGAAAAACTTCATTTCTTTAAAAAAGAATAAATCTCTAAGTGATTTAATCTTTAAAACCCCATTGCTGCTCGCAGATGATTTCGATACAAGGAACATCTCCAGCACATGCATGATTCAAATACTCTTTTCAAATGAAGTCTTTTGATGGAATAAGGGAATTAAACATCAAACTCAACATCTCCCAATTGCCAAGGAGTCCTTGGTGTGACAGCTGGTCAGCTGAGCAGAGAGCTGACAGCTCCACCACTCCATTCAGTATCCAAATGTTTCAGAACACGAGATGATTTTATTAAACCAGTGATGTCTAAGTGTTGCTAAGAAAACCAGCAGAAAATACTCCCTAAAAGCAAAAAAGAAAGCACCAAAAATGTGTTTGGCACTCTGGATGGAGCCATACAGCTTCTAGCTGAGCTTTGCTTTTTTTTTTTATCCTAATCCCACAATGTAATTTCATGTGCTAAGGAAAAATCAGTCTCACTATTAGAACATCAAAGCGAGCCCAGGCCATGCTGTGTTTTAAATAAAAGGACAAACCTTTGGTGTCTCCATTTCCTCCTTGCTGGAAAGCTACATCAGCAATCTTCCAAAGGCTTGAAATGTGGAAGACACTTTATTTTCATTTTTGCAAATTCCACTGGCTTTCAGATGGTTCTCGCATCTCTCCATTTTCAGCAGAGAAAAAAAGAGGGAAAAAATGAATTAATTTAAGTTTGTATCACTATTGGACAACCCTCCTGCTTTTTAATGTTTAATTTGATGAATGTCATGGGGCAGGTTGGGTAAAGTTCATGTCACAATTTCCCAAGTTCATTTGGATTTAGGTAGGGCATGTGGCAAGATGCAGAAACAGCATGAAATTCATTTTTACATCTTGGTGTAAAAAATGCACAACCTCCACATAAGGAGATTTTAAAGACAGTGGATTGAGGCAACAGGAGCTTGCCAGTCAGAAACTTCTGGATGATCTTTTTAATTTTCTCCTGCTCTTCATTTCTTGCCACTTCTGACACACTGATCGAAATGTGTTAAGGACCAGCAGCAATTTCTTATATTAATAAGCTAACTCAGCTCCCTGCTGCAGCTTGATTGAACAAAAATGAGTTCTAAATGCCTAATTATGTATTTTTACTGCCTTTTCTCGAATTCAAACCTTCAGTCTGCCTCTGCTCCCACTTGTGGGGAAGGAATTTCCCTGATGTCCAACCTATCCCTCTGCAGAGCCTTCCTGCCCTCCAGCAGATCAGCACTCCCACCCAGCCTGGTGTCATCTGTGAATTAAAGGGTGCCCTCATTTCCCTTTCCTGAAACAATTCAGTATTTCAAAGATTTCATTTGCTACACTGGATATGAAGGCAAGGGTTCCTCTCAGGAAATTCTCCATATTTTGTGCAAGGGAGATGTAATAATCGTTAGGGAGCAAGGAGAAATCAGAATGAAGCTTTACAAGATATCCACACGCAGAAAAGTGTGAAACTTCACACTTCCATGTTCTCTTTTATTTAAAGCAGCTTAGTGTTTGTTCTCCTCTCAAAGCCATTTAGCAGATTTCTATTTAATGTTCCCTTAAATCCCAGGTGGTTTTCTGTACAGGTTTCACTGAGCATGAGGCTTTTGATGCTGCACGGAGCTCAAGCTGGCTCCCTTCCCCTCAGGAAAACCAGCATTTCCAGAATGTTCCTAGGCTAGGAGGGAGTGCAGATCTCCTCTGTAGGGACTGGGTTTGTAAGAAAAAGGGTTCTTGGGAGCTTTGGAGTGCCCATCCCTGGAGGTGTCCAAGGAATTCCTGGATGTGGCACTCAGTGCTCGGGGCTGGGATAAGGTGGGGATGGGGCACAGCCTGGACTCGGTGATCCTGGAGGGCTTTTCCAGCCTCAGTGACCCTGGGACTCTCTGACAATGACATTAGCACTGCTGCAGTGGCCCTCAGCCTTTTCCAGCGGGAAATGACACCTTCATTCTGTTACTGGCCCTGGTCTGTTCCCCAGCTCTCCCTGGATTTCAGCAGCATTCCTGCCAGGGAGGGCCAGAGCAGGCAGTGCTGGGCGCTCCAAAGGCCAGGGAGGTTCATGGAATCCCTTCCCACGTGGGATCAAACCCCACCTTCACCCCAGGCAGCTGCAGGGCAGCTGTGCACCCCCTCCCACCCCACTGCAGCCAGCCTGGGGCCTGCAGGGCTTTTGTGGCTGCTGGACACCGGGCTGGGCTCTGTCTTGGGATGTGACATCCCAGGCCCTGGCAGCTGCAGCCTCACACTCAGCTTAGGCTGCCACCAAATTCCACGGTGACACTTCTGAACCCACAGGTTCCTTCAGTCAGCAGCTCATTGATGAGACAGAGAAATGGAGAAGCTTCTTAAGGGCTGGATGACAAGTTCTTCCTAATTCTCACGGGAACCAGATATCCAAAACCTGTCTTTAAAAATGGCAGACAATTAAATAAATAAATCAATCAAATACCAGGATAGGGCGATTTTGTTGTGGCATCTGATTTCACAGCAGGTTCTGCTTGCCCTGGGAAGTGGCTGAACAATTGTACAGAGACACAGAAGGGTGGCAGGAGCCCACAGCTGAGATCCTGCAGGACACAAATGGAGCGCAGGCAGCGGATGATCCTCAGCTGAGCACAAGCTGCAGGGCAAAACATAAGCTTCAATCAACTCCTGGAAATAATTTGAGCCCAATGCCATAAGTGCCTTAAATTAAACCCCTCTCCAGAGCAGCCAATCTAAATCATTAGACATATGTCACGTAGTGAGCCATAATCACCAGAGGAGCCGTGCACAGGGATTTCATTTACATGGGGAATGTATTGCACTGGTTAATTTGGCCATTTCTCAGTGCTCTAGGTCTCAGAAAACACAGACTGGGAGCAAGGCTGGTGCTGTCACATCACTCTGTGCCCAGCTGGCTGTGACACACAGAACTCTGCCCTGCCCCGCGGCAGCATCCCCCTCTTGTCTGAGCTCCCTGGCCAGGATTTGTTGCTGCTCCAGGATTTCAGAAAGCTTCAGGCCAGGCAGGAGCAGCAGAGGGTCTCCAGTGATCTCCCAGCATAAACAAGCAGCTCGAGTCCACGCCCTTACCCCAAACTTGAGCCCAGTCAGTTCTGCCAAAAACCATAAACCTGTTCAAATGTGGAATCACAGGGTCATGGAATACCCTGAGTGGGAAATCTGGCACACACCGAGGAAAACTGAGCAAGGAAAAGCATCAGCTGCACTTTTAATTTTGTTTTGAAATTTAAGTTGTTCAGTCAGGAGATTGGTGGTAACACATTGAAATTATGGCCATTATGGCCATCATTTGTTCCATCAGTTATGGAAGTATTTAATTGAATTGAAGCCATCTTTACACATTGTACTAATTACAGCTTCCTCTTCATGGCAAGGGTACTTTATGGACTTTCGATGGAAATTTATTTCTTACAATGAAGTTATGAGGCCAAAAAAAAAGACCAACCCTACAATACTTATGCCCAGTAGCATAAACTTTCATATTTTAAAAAGATGAGTAACAATTTACTAACTCAGATATTCACCCTGTGGGGCCTGGAGATATTGTATCAGTTTTTCAGATAATTGTCTTTTTCTTTCTTTATTTTATTTTTTTTAACACAGTTTTAGCCCCTTGGTAAAATAACCCAGGATTTTCCTGCCATTTTTTCAAAGTACATATCTAACTTCCCTATCCATAAGTATAATCATTACACCTAAGAAGACCTTTAATTTAATTAATGTAATAACTGCAACTACCATCTCTAATTAGAGCTAATAATTCCTGATAAAGCTGTTCCCAGTGAAGCTGCTGCGGGGGAATGTCTCAATCTGAGTGTGATTTGTGGTGAAGGACATTCTAAGTTCTTTTTTGAGGGAAGCATTACAAGAAGAAAGTGTTCCTAGGGTTGTTTGGGTTCCCATTCCATATTTCTCTTGGAATTGTATAATTTAGCACTTGATGTACAGTTGTCATCAGGTGCAGCAGTGTTTTGTTTACACTTGGTGCTCTAATATTTGCAAATGTAGACATTGAATAAGGTATTCTTCAGACTCAAATGGCCCTCAGTAGATTGAGGAGTAGAAATGTTCCAGATTGATAATTACCAAGAAAGCTTTAAACTGCAGGCACCTCCAGTAAGTGTCTGTTCAAGAGCCAGCCATCATTATTATGAGGAAATGTGGCAGCTCAGAGCACAGGTGCTGATTAAACATCACTCCTAAGAGTGGATCTGTTGGAAAATCTGCACCCCCCCACCTTTAAGAGCATCATCTCTTAGACATTACACTTCCCAGGACTGAAAATGTACCTTAGTTTTCTTTAAAACAGCTGCTGCTGGGGCTGCAAGGTAAATACTGCCCTGCTTAGGAGAATGGCAGCCCATTTTCTCTCTGCTCCTTCCTGACACCTGAGGAATTAAGGGTGAAACTCCATTAATGCCAGTTAAAGGGAGGCAGAATAATGATGCAGCAGCATGGGGAAAATAGGCTGCTGTAAGGTTTACAGAAAATCCTGAGCAAAACCTGCACATTTCCTCATGTGCCCCAAACACCAAATGTGTGTCTGGACCTTCAGGAGAACCAAAACTATGGATCCAGTGGGAGACCTGGTACCATTTGGGTTTATATCCTTCCTCCATACCAAGGAAGGCTAAAGAGGGGCATTTATTTCTTATAATGCAAATCAATCAAATACTAATGTCTCTGCAGTTTTTATTTTAAACTTCAGGTTTATCCTTCCTTAATGCCAGGCCTGGCACAATCTGGGGAGAAGGAAGGATGGGGACAATGACAGGCAAAGTCCTCTCCAGCTTGGCTGAATGATTTCAAGCCTTCTCCAGAGTGAGAGGAGCAGCTCCGGCCTCAGAGAAATCTGTTGTTGCATTTGGGATGGAGGGCAAAGCCAGAATTCCCCATGGCCTGGTGCAGAGGGTGTGCCAGCAGGAGCTGCTGTCGTTTTGGATCCTCAATGCTCTTGATCAGGGCACGATTTTTGCACGGTTCAAAGTGCAAAGTGTGCCCAGCAGTTCCCAGATGGGGGATCTGCTGCTTCCAGGCATCCCCCATGTCCATCACTCCTGCCTGGACAGGCAGCTCTGCCTTCAGGGCAGCTGGAGCAGCTGCAATTCAGAAAGACAGCAGCCAGAGACTAAACTCAGAGCTTAAAATGTGCCCCCTGCCAACTTTAACCTCCCTGCATCCCTCCTCTCTGGAAGGGATGTACTTTGGGACAGCCTGTGATCTGATTTATCCATGCTTTTTCAGGATAAACTCGGATTTCTTCAGCTTTAATAAAGACCTTATGTTCCTAAGCATCTTAGAGATAATAGTGCTTAATGGGCACTCAGAAAAAGACAGGCTGTGTCATTTTTAAAGATACAACCCTGACATTTATGCACAAAAATGCTGTTTGCTAAATAGCGCTCATTTCAAAGCATTGTCTTGGATTCTGAAACGCCTTTCTATTCCTGCCTAACAGCTGGGGGAAAATGGCTCGTCCTGAAGCAGTTCCACTGCAAATGAAACTCCCAACTGCTCTGTGGTGGGGCTTTCTGCTCTCTCCTCAGGGCTCCTCTCTGGAGTAACTTTCCAGGGCTCTGTCAGTGAATGTTTCTGTTTGCGGGTCATCTGCTGTCAGAGTGCAGGAAAACTTGTATTTATTGCTGCTGGCTGTGAGTGTCACCTCTTGCAGCCACTGCAAAGGACAGTGTCCAGCACCTTTTGCACAGATATCCTCCTGATTTAACCAGGTGTCTGTGTCAAAGCAGTGGCAAAACCCCCTCTGAATTCAATTTTCCTTGCTGTAGTTTTAGGGGTCTCTATGGCTTCGTTTGGTTTGAGGTTTCCTCAAGTGTAAGGTACAATTTCTTTGTATCTGCCAAAAAAAATCTCACTGTATTTGTAAGCAATTGAATACTTCTGAGATGGACTCAGATAAAAGCAGAAAACAAAAATTCCAGCAGTGCCTACAGCTCCGTGCCATCAGTCTTTCAGTCTTTCAGCTTCCTTTCCACTCTCCTCATCGGCTTTTTATTTCTGTCAAATTCTTTTCCCCTTCCTTTACTCCTTTATATAAGCATTGGGTTTTTCCCCCCTGTGATTGTTCCTTCCTCTCTGCGTTCCTGTTGCCTCTCCATTTCCAGCAGCACCCTCTAGTCCTGCACATGACCAGCAGTGAATGTGTCAGGGTGTCTGGGTGTCTCAGAGGGAAATCCTCTCACTCAGACACTCAGGAAAAGCAGATCTGTGAAGCAGGGCTCTGAAAGACTGCAAAAGACAGGAGAAAGTAAGGTTCTTTCCCTGAGAGACTATTTGAGTTGTTACAGCGTGGTGGGAGGAATGCTCAGCCAGGAGGGAATTTGATCAAACCCTGCTGGAATCAGCAGAAATGTTTGGGACAGCCCACAACCCATGGCATGGTGCAGGCAGAGGGAAATATAAATATAAAGGAGAAAAGCAACAGTTTTAAAACTTCCTATCAAATCAAGAGCTTGCACGTCAAAAATCACGCTTTAGTTCCTGCCTGGTGTTGCAAGATATACCTAAATCAGGTCAAGCAGATTTTTTTGCTGTTAGTAAAAACGGAAAAGTCCATTACTCAGAAATTCTGTAACACAAATTATGCCATTTGTGCCTTTGGGAAATATCTCCACTTGCAAGCTGAAGTGAAATAATTCCCACTGGAAAAGGCAGATCCTTGTATCTTAATAAGCTCAACTTTTTCTATAGATACATACACACGTGTATTTTTATCCCTCTGCTTTCCAAAGGATCAAATCAGGGCTGAATGCACCTTTCTGGAGTGCAGATAATTATAAAAACCTGCCCAGTCTGGAGAAGCTTGCAACCTACAGGGACAGGGAGCAAACAACTGCAGAGTTATTTGGGGTAAGGGAGGCCGAAATCCGGGGGGGTTCCAGAGAGGGGATTTGCCTTTCTGCGCTCACCACCTTTCCTTCGGGATTCTGATGGCTGAAAACAAGGAGGGGAAAGTGGAGGAAGGGCAAGGGCAGGGCCCTGGAGTGTTGTTTGAGGGCACCCTGAAAGCAGGAGCCCCCGGATGGGTGATGAGGTGCAGAGGGAATGACCCCGGAGCTGGCAGGGGCAGGGCAGTGGCAGTGAGATNGCTGAATGCACCTTTCTGGAGTGCAGATAATTATAAAAACCTGCCCAGTCTGGAGAAGCTTGCAACCTACAGGGACAGGGAGCAAACAACTGCAGAGTTATTTGGGGTAAGGGAGGCCGAAATCCGGGGGGGTTCCAGAGAGGGGATTTGCCTTTCTGCGCTCACCACCTTTCCTTCGGGATTCTGATGGCTGAAAACAAGGAGGGGAAAGTGGAGGAAGGGCAAGGGCAGGGCCCTGGAGTGTTGTTTGAGGGCACCCTGAAAGCAGGAGCCCCCGGATGGGTGATGAGGTGCAGAGGGAATGACCCCGGAGCTGGCAGGGCAGTGGCAGTGACGCGTGGCAGGAGGGAGCACAGGAGGGGAACTGGCACGGGCTGGCCAGGACCCAGCCTGGGAGTGCAGGGATGAGGGATGCCAGGGCAGGGCCAGGGCCTTGGAGAGGGTGGGAATAGGCTGGAACAGAGCACGGCGCAGGGAAGGCTTCCAAAGCAGCTCTGGAACAGATTGGGCAGGGAATGGTGCTGGGAAGGTGCCTCTCAGCTCCAGTGGGTGTAAAATGAGGATGGTAATAGCTCCTCACTCCGAGGGCTGCTGCAGGCTCAGGCAGTGCACAGAATGCTGATGGGCTCGGGGGGGCCCTGCCAGCCAAACACAGCCCTGTGCTCGGGGACCAAACCCTCTGCGGGATGTGCCAGTGCACATTGCAATTGCTGCATGTTACAGGGCTGGGTTGTTCACCATTCTTCCTGAGAAACTTCTAGTGCACATCCACGTAGCAGAGTAGCTCATGGGTGCTGCCTAAATTAGGGGTAACAGCCCATTTCTGGATACCCTTACACCATCAGAGAGGCAGCTTTGCAAAGGAAGATGCTGTAAACTGTGAGCCATAACTTCTTTGGTTATTTTCTGGGGAGATGTGTGGTGAGTACACAGGTACTGGCTCCCAGCTTGACACCACGTGGCACAGGAGAATCTGTCTTTTGCTAAGAGATAAGGATGGAAAAATATGCTTGGAGGAGGTTCCCAGGAGCAGGAGCTTCAGTGCAAGTGGAGCTCTGTCAGAGGGAATTATCTGGAGAAAAAGATCTTCCTCAGCACTGCTTGGCTGTGCCCTGCTCCTGTTTGAGCCTTCAATCTGAGTGTGATCCATTCCTATGGATCCAGATCCCTATCAAAGAGCCCAAGGGCAAACCTTGTGCTCATGTGGCTTCACAAATGCCCTGCATTAACCTGGCCCAGCACCAGCTTCTCTGGGGAAAGCAGCAGCACGGGGCTCACAGTCGTGAGGATTTTAGCTCTCCTTTCCCTTCAGTGACTGACAGGTGGGTTTGAAGAGCTCTCATGGACCTCCCAGGTCTCCCTGTGAAAGGAGGAGCAGGAATCCCTGCAGGAAATTGATGTTGAGGTGTTTGTGGGAGCCCTGCTAGCAGAGCACCTGCCTGTGCTGGCACTGCGCTGCCTTTGGGAGCTGGCAGGGGCTCCCAGCTCGGGAGGGAGCAGCATCCAGCAGGGCTGTGCTTCCACAAGGCTGCTGCCATGTGTCCAGCACCTCCCAGCTGACACTCAGCCCGGGAAAATCCCTCCTCTGAGCCAGGACAGGAAATATGCGCACCAACCATGCAGAAACAGGGGCTTGTCCTCAACTAGAAACAGTCAGAAACTGTAAAATCCCCCTTTGGGAATGGATTCAGCCCTGACCTTTACTGAAGCTCCCTCAGTCCCTGATGGCCCCTTGAAATGGAAATATTTGCTTGCCCGGGAGAGCTGGAGGAGCTTTTCCAGGTGTGCCTGCTGAAGTGTGCTGTGTAGTTGTGACGTTTTCCTTGCTGAGGGCATTTTTGTCTCAGAGTGAATGGAGCTGATGCTTTGCCCTGAGTCACGCACGTGGCTCAGCCCCTTTGGGCAGCGCAGCTGGACCCAGGCTGTCATTCCCTCTTACCTCCCACTGCTAAATTCCAAGGAGGGGCAGATATTGCCTTGTTCCTTCATCCTTGAAGAAATCACGTTACAAATGATGTGCTGTAAGTGAAACATTGACCACGACTCAGCAGCCTTTGGTTTGTTGTGGAGGATTCACTCTCTGACTGAGGGAGGAGGGAACTGAAAGAGAAGACCCCAAAATTTACAATTTTCCCCACCTAAGTGCTACCAGCAGCCCAACATGAAAGCCAGTGTTTTTTTTTAACGCTCAGCAGTAACAGCTTCATTCTTGGAACATCATTTATGTCTGGAGTTAACATTGATTTCTTCTTCCTTCCTTCCCTTGTATAATGCTGTGGTTAATTTGTTTTTAAAATGTTGTACAGTAATTACTTTATTTAAATGAATCATCTGACAAACTGCTTCTTCATCAAACTTGTCACTTACTCTGCCATTTTTCTTTTAACCTGGACCTTACAAGAAATTCTGAGCTTGGCTGTCAGTCATCAGCAGAAGAAGGAGAAGAGGCTATTTATGGAATTGCTGGATTTCATTAGGGATGTATGGCTGAAAATGCTGCAGCACAGCTTGTTTGTGATGCAGATGTATCGAGTAATTCAAGTCCTTTTCAGCAGTTGAATAGGCCTGAACAGAAGAATCAAGCTCACATAGGTTCAGACCAAGCCTCTCTAATGCAACATCCCCCAGCTCAGTCACAGTGAGGAATTAGTGCCCCATAAACCCCTCCTGGGCTTTGTCCATGGCTGGGCCTGGCACTGGATGAGCTTTAGGGCCCCCTCCAGCCCAAACCATCCCGTGGGCCCATGTTTGCTCCGGGGTATCCCACCAGCAAATGAAGCCAGCAGCCAGAGTTCTGTGAGTGCTCTCCTGCTCTGTAAATGTGTGCAGAAGGAGCCTGGAAGTGTGTTCATAGTGCGGAGTTTGATTCGTTTGCTCAGAAAATGCATCCACACAACTCCTTCCATCACTCTTCCTTTCCCTCCCTGCCTTCCTGCTGCCCACTGAGCTTGCACTCTTTTCCAAAAGGAAAAATCTGGAGAATTCTGCTAATGAAGTATAAATAGTTCCTGGTTATACATCATTAATCCAAATTAATCTTCATTTAATAGGCGGTTGATTAGAGGGATGGAAATACTTCTGGCCCCAGAATGAGGAAGTGCTTGTGTACATCCAGGTATGAAGGTTGCCTCAAGGGTGGTTGGATGAAGTAGTTTTAATTAATTTTAACAAAAGAAAAAGCAGAAAGTGATGGAATGCACAGTAATAATTTCTGAGGTGGAGAGGTTTTTGCCAAGATCAAATGGTAAAATACCCATCCTATTGGAAGAGGGGAGGGATTGTGGACACCCTTATTTCCAGGTTGTCTCAGGCTGTCCCTTGTACCCGTGACATCCTCCCTCCTGATGGAGCAGTGCTCTGCTGCTTCCAGCAGGGATTCAAGGAAAACTCAGCAGTGGAACCTTTCTGGCCCGAGCCCAGGCTGGCATTGCAGCTGACTGAAAAGAATTGTCTTCCTCAGGTGAAATGAAGGAAAGATAATTGAATTTAACCACTAAACTTGCTGGAATCATAGTTGAGATGAGGAATTACAGGATTGGATCTGAAAGGACAGGCTTTGGATTTTTTTCCCTTCAGGTGATCTGGAGTTTGCAGCTCTGGAGAATCCTGCTGACTTTTAGCATTCCACTCAATGTTTTGGTTCCAAATCCTGCACTTAGGGTTTTTTTATTTTTTGGCTGGTTTTGTGTATCACACTCTTCTGTAACCACCTGGATGTTTTCTGATCAAGAGGGAAGAAATTTCTACAGCTCTGATACCTGCACATGGTACATGAGAAATCCATGGAGTGCACAAGAAAATTGCTGAAGTTGGCAGATTGTTTAAGCCTTGTCCAGGCATTGCTCTGTGTGGGTTCAGGAGACAAAACAACGCTGTTTATTCCAGAGGAGCCAGGGATAACATTGCCAGACTGGGGTTGGTAGCCTCCAGGGTCTTCATTGCTGGATTAAAATTCAAACCAGGTTTTGATTCCAGTGTGCTCCCGTTTCTGATGGTCAGCTGATGACTGCACTATCCCTACATGGGTGACATCAAAACTGCAGGAGATTGCAGCTCATGAGCTGAATGCATTCAGATGGCCAGAAATTACAGAGAGAGGGGCCTCAAATTTAACATGAGGCAATGGGGAAATATGTAAGTGACAAATCTAAAGTATTCTCTACTGACTTGCACTAAATGAGTAAATTATACTTGCAAAATCAAGCACTGAAGCTGGAGATTGCAGTTTAGAATAGCTATTTTTTAAAATGAGCTGTGCTTGCTGTGCATGCCTCAAATCCCACTGCCCCCGGACAGTGGGAATGTGCTGCTGGCATAATAAGGTCTCTGGAGACTGGAGGGAGCAGACATCCCAGCCTACTGGGGCAGGCTGTGGCCTTGGGACACCTTCCCCATCCCAGGATACGCTCCAGGGAAGATCATTACACCTCCAAAACCTGGGTTATTTACAGTGCTCTTTTGGAAAGCTCGGCCTCGTGCTGTGTGCACAGGTTCAGCTCCTTGTTCTTGGAAAAAGCAAAAACATCCCCCTGTCCCTGAGCCAACTGAGGAATGACCAACAACGCTGCCTGAGGTTTATGAGACACCAGGGGAACACAGAGCTCGAGGGGAGACTCTCAGTCCGTTTGCTCTCAAGCTCCTCCGTGGATCTTGGACTGCCAGGGTGTGCAGAAACACTTCAGAAAACATCCACACATCCAGGTTTCATCCTCAAATGTGGATTGGACTGCAGCAGGGAGAACAAGTCCCATGTCCATCCCTACTTTCATTAGAAAGGAGCTGCATAAACTTTCCACAAGCACCTAAAATGTTCCTCTGAAAAGGCTGGACAATAAACACGCGTCGTCTTCCCCAGATGTGTGTGGAGCAGCATTCATAATGTTGAGTTAACCCCAGTGCCACAGCAGATAAAAACTAACGATCCACCCTGCTCTTCCTGCAGTGCTTTGAACAGCCATCAGGTTTTCCTAGATGAACACTCAGGAATTATGGCTGATAATTTATTTTTCCCTCTTTCTGTGCAGCGATTAAGAGGTGAGTAATCCTTCTCATTTATCTCTGTTCCAACAGGAGGGATATTCGAAACTGTGGAAAATGAACCTGTTAATATTGAAGAATTGGCGTTCAAGTTTGCTGTCACCAACATTAACAGAAACAGAACACTGATGCCTAATACCACATTAACCTATGACATCCAGAGAATTAACCTTTTCGATAGTTTTGAAGCCTCAAGAAGAGGTAACTATCTCAATTACTGTGTCAGTCACATACATGGTTTGTACTTTATACTTTTCCCCAGCCCGATCCCCTTTTCTGCTCTGCTTGTATCATGTGTACCAACAGGAACATGAAATTAATCTTTCAAAGGTGTTTGAGCTAGGAATCAAGCTGGGCTTGGGCCTGTCATGTGCTTTCTGGATAAACCCCTACGTCCTGTCTGCATGCTAAGAGCCCCAGATGGCAGGTGGCAAGTCCAAGCCGTTTTTCTTTCCAAAGCATAGATTTGCCACCTGGAATTCTGCAGAAAAATGATCACAGGCTCACAGGAAGCACAGTGGGATGTCACAGCCCATAATTAGCACAGATACCCATTATTGGTAAATTATTTCTACTGCATGTTAAAGACCAGAGGCCAGTAGACCCCTTGCCCTGAAATATTAATACTCAGTGGCCTGGAGACAGAAATAAGTTGTTCTGCTATAAACAACTGTAAGAATTGGAGTGGTCAAGTTTGGAAATTTTTTTGCCTCTTCTTTTTTTGTTTTTTTCCTGAGACGAAAATTATGGCCCAATTTACTCTCATCTAATTGACTTGCAGGCCAAAACAGAGAGGGGTAATAAGTCACAACTTTCCTTAAGCTCCACGTGTTCCTTGGCCTCTAGGAAGCAAGCTCAAAGTTTGAGCAAACGTTGTAAAGAGCAGCCCAGTTCCTGGAACTGGATTGGCTAGAAGGCTGGAAAATAAAAATGCCTCACTTCAGAAAGCAAGCTGGTGAGCTGTCACCTTTCAAACATCTACACCACCAAATTTTCCTCGTGCCACTTCAGTTTCTTAGTGAGAGAGGAGAAAAGTAGAATGATTTAGAAGAACACCAAAAGAGCTTTAATTGGCATTTTTTGCATTCTTTTTCAGTTATCAGGTATATGCTGGAGCTATATGCTGTAGCATCTCAAGCATGATGGATTTGTAATCGATATAATCCAGGCTGATACAGTATTCCAGATTCCCTGTAGAGTGAGAATCTCTTCTGTGACTGTTGTGAAAGTGCCTTCTCCATTTAATATGTAGGAAGTTGTCAAGCTACGTGTAAGAAACTCATACAGACAGCAGTAATTTCTTCTCATCATGAATTATTGAAATTATTTACGGAATTTGTACATTAAACCTGTGATCCTTTAGAAAGGCTTCTGAATTATACCTGGAAAGCCTGTGCACTTCATGCTGTCTGTGAAACACTCATTTGTAGAATGGAAACAGAAAATAATTGATTTTCTGTCATATTCTATTACAGTCAGAGAGCTAAATCGGAATTTAAAGAATCTCAGCTCATTGTGGAAGTTGGTGTATTTAATATTTCACTCAATCAGAGTAATTTCTAAACTTCCCTGCCTCACAAGGAGAGCAGCCCTGCAGCTCAGTGCAGGGCCTTGACTCAGTCAGGAGCCTTGTTAAAAACATTGACAATACATTTTACCAATGGACAGAAATAACTGATGTTACTTCATCTCCTGTCTGTCAGCCTGCAAAGACATGGGAGAGAAAGAAAAATGCAGAGACAGCTCCAGGCAGGGCTCTTCAGGCTGAGATATGGGCACAAGGAGAAGGAAAGCTTTGCTGATGGATCTGGCTGGTTTGGAGGGGTGTAAAATGTCAGTGTGTTCTTTATTTCCCGTGCTGTCTGCGAGGGCTGTGGGCATTCCTGCCCGCTCTGTAAACACAGATTATGGAGAATCGTGATGCCCTTTGCTGCTCCTGTCCCTGCAGCTGCCTGAAATGGGAGCAGCTCACACAGGCACACAGGTGCCAGTCCCAGGGGGATCCCTGGAGAGCCTGCTGTGGCTCCAGGGATGCGTTACCTGACACTCTGCCGTGGAACTTCATTCCTTGGCAGCCCCTGGTTCCTCTGGGTAAAGCCATTCTGAGAAAGGCAGTTCAGGAATCCCTGTGATCTGCAAGGCAACGAGCAGAGAAGGTTTTATTTGTAGCAAGCAAGGTCAAGGATGTAAAGCTGGTCAGTAAAGCCATGTTCAGAACCACAATCAAACCAGAGTCACTGAGGTTGGAAGAGCCCTCCCAAGTCCCAGCCATGCCCGACGCCCACCTTGTCCCCAGCCCAGGGCAGTGAGTGCCATGTCTAGTGTCCTTCCTTGGACACCTCCAGGGATGGGGACTCCAAACCTCCCTGGGCAGCCCCTGCCAATGTTTAACAACCTCTTCCATGGGGAAATTCTCGTGCCAGGCAATCCCAACCTCCCCTGGCCCAGCCTGAGGCCATTCCCTCTTGTCCTGTCCCTGTTCCCTGGGAGCAGAGCCCGACCCCCACAGCTGTCCCCTCCTGGCAGGAGTTGTGCAGAGTCAGAAGTTCCCCCTGAGCCTCCTTTTCCCCAGCTGAGCCCCCCAGCTCCCTCAGCCTCTCCCTTTACCCTCTAAATCACCCCTGAACACCTCAGGACCCACTGGCACATCTCTCAGCGGTCTGGGAGCCACGCAATGCCCTGCTCTCCCTTTGGAGCGATGGGGATGGATGGAGGATAAAAGCCCTCAGTGAACACCCCACGGGTCCCTTGCTTTTGGCCACTGAGAGCTCCCTGTCCCCTCCTGTGCCCAGCCTGTGACCAGCTGGCCCTGGGGGTGGCCGCGCTGTTCGGGCCGGCGCACAGCTCGTCGGTCAGCGCCGTGCAGTCCATCTGCAACGCCCTGGAGGTGCCGCACATCCAGACCCGCTGGAAGCACCCCGCCGTGGACAACAGGGACGCCTTCTACATCAACCTCTACCCCGACTACGCCGCCATCAGCAGGGCCGTCCTGGACCTCGTGCTCTACTACAACTGGAAGATTGTCACCGTGGTGTACGAGGACAGCACGGGTGAGTGCTGCGGGGCCGGCTCCTGCCAGAGCCCGTCAGGCCCGGGGCAGCTCGCTCTGCCGTGCCCTCAGCAGCTCTCCTGGGTTACAGGAGGAAAAGCCCTGTCCCGCTGCTGCCAGGGCTTTTGGAAAGCTGCCCACTCCACCAGACCGTGGAAAGGAGCCCCTGTGGTTTGAATAGCCAGTCCCATTTTGCTTCCTGGTTGTGGAACCCATAACACAGCTTCAGACTGATCCCAGAATCCCAGGTTCTGCAGATCACCCAGTCCAACCCCCTTGCCAAGCCAGGGTCACTGGACTCAGGTGGCACAGAACTCTCCAGGTGGGTTTGGGATGTCCCCAGAGGTGGACACTCCAGGCCCTCCCTGGGCAGCTGTCCCAGGGCTCTGCCCCCTCCATGGACAGAAGTTCTTCCTCAGGTTGAGGTGGAACTCGTTCTGTTTCAGTTCATGGCCACTGCTCCTCATCCTGTCACTGGCACCACTGAGCAGAGTGTGGCACCATCCTCTGACAGCCTTCAGGGATATTTGTGTGGATTGATGGATCCCCTCTCAGCCTTCCCTTCCCCACACTAACCAGGCCCAGCTCCCACAGCCTCTCCTCACAAGAGAGATGCTCCAGACCCCTCATCCTCTCTGTGGACCCCACTGGACATGCTCCAGTAGCTCCTAGATAAATCTTCTAGACAGAATAGAAACAAGGAGAGGTCTTTTCCAGCCCACCCCATAACAAATTGGCATTCCAAAACATCAGGTGCTGTGTACCTGCTCAGCTACAAAAATGCCTGATATTAAAGAGATTTCATTTGCAGAGATATTTACAAAGTAAATTAATCATCAATCATCTTATTAACTCAGAGTCAGGAAAGTAAACATGTCAGCTTTGATCAGTATAAATAGTCCTTGGATTTGGGGTTAGAGTGATGCCATTTAACTCAAGCTCTTTTATTTCTCATCCCTAATGTTTGGCACCACAGGAAATAGAAACACCTTGGCCAGGTTGGAGGGGGCTCGGAGCACCCTGGTCCCATGGCAGATGTCCCTGCCCGGGGCAGTGGGTGGCACTGGATGGGCTCAGGGGTCAGGCTTTTGCCACCTCCTCCAGAAAACCAGCTGCAGTTCTTTCCACTGCTGCTTTGGCTTCTCCAGGACACCACACCTGGGCTCCACCTGCACTTCATGTGGCAGCAGGAAGCGTTGGGAAGTGCAAGGTCCCAGTCTGGTGTGACCAAAGGAGACGTTTGAAGGCACACAGTCATTTCTTCCCCCTAAAAGGAGAGGGAGATGGGTTGGCAAATCCTTTAATTTTTTTGCTTTTCACCACACTCAAGTCCTCTTTGTTGCTGGGAAGACAAACACCAGATCTTAGTGCGAGGTGAGGATGAGATGAAGGCTTTCCTGAATGCCAGACTCCTCCTCCCAAATCTCAGTTTTCCCTGCTGGAGCTGCCATCCCAGGGCACTGCAGCCAGGAGTGAGCCCTGGTACAACCAGGCTGCCCTTTCCCAGCCAGGTGACCCCAACTCTCTGGCAGTGGGTGCTGGGAGCCCATTCCCATCAGGATCAGCTCCAGTGGTTCCTCAGCTGGCTCCTGGCCAGGCCCAGCTCCCAGTGTGTGCAGCATTTCCAGCTGAATGCTCATCATGTCTCATTTTCTCCATTGATTGTTGGTACTAGAAAACCTGCCAGGAGCAGGCCTGGCCCTGCAGGGTGGGGACAGCAGCTTTTCCCCAAGCACTGGAGTGAAAGCCAGCACCCCTGGAACCTCAGAGGGAAGAGGGAGCTTTGTCTTGCCTGAGATGTGCCACTCAACCACACAAATATTCACACCCCACACAAATATTATCCCCACTCCCAGCAGGAGAGGCAGGAGTTCCTTCATTTTAATAATTTGCTTGATTTTTGTTCACGAAGCGCTCCTTGCCTGTGTTCTCTCTCTCTCTCTGCGTATTTTTAAGGCAGCCTTTTACTTCCCCTCAGCAGGAGACCAGGAATTTTTTGTGGGTGAATTGCATTCATGGATAATGAGAGGCTGTAATCACACACCTCAAAGAGCTCTTAACTATCTTCCCTCGGTTTTGGAGGCAGTGCAAATGACACAGGAGTGCTGAATTAGCCAGTGGAACTGCAGTGTGTTTAAACACTTGGACAAGGCTCTGGCTGAGCTCCACTGACTTCAGCTAAGGCGTGTAAAGCTGTGCCAGCTGAACACCGACTCTGAGAAATCACCCGTGTTTGAGGATGTAGAGCTGCTTCCCAAAAGACTCTGTAAGAACTCACAGCTGCTGAGTGACACCAGGCAGCAAAGTTAGGAGGAGGTTTCCTCAATTTTGTCTTCTTGCTGTTTGGTATTGGAATAATAATGAGCTGCATGGGAAGAAGCCTTATTTGCTTTTTATGTCTCAATTTAAACATACTAAAATATGTTTATATTGTATTACATCAATGCAAACATATCCTGTAGCAACCAGTTAAAAACACCTTTCAAAATATTTAGATGTTGAAGCCAAGTACAGACATGGGAATGAAAAGCTTTAATAATATTAGCTAGGAAGCTGGTAAATGTGGAACTAGCAATTATCCTTAGGGAGTGTGGAGTGTGAGAGACCCTGTTTAACTGACAGTAAATCCTCGTGGCACAGGATGGTGACTGTGGCACTGCCTGTCATTTTCCAGGTCTAATTCGCCTGCAGGAGCTCATCAAAGCCCCTTCCAGATACAACATCAAGATCAAAATCCGGCAGCTGCCCTCTGGGAACAAGGATGCCAGGCCCCTGCTGAAGGAGATGAAGAAGGGCAAGGAGTTCTATGTGATATTCGACTGCTCGCACGAGACGGCGGCAGAAATCCTCAAGCAGGTACGGGGACGGGACGGCTCCACCTGAGCCTTGCTCCTGACACCTGCCAGCCTCTGATCCCAGCTTCACTGACACCAAAGGCACTCCCAGCCTGGGCCGGGGGCTGCTGAAGGCAGGGACAGAAGTCCCAAGGAAAGGTGCAGCACCCAGGGCTGCGCAGAGCCACTGGCACCCCCGGAGAGCCCCAGTGTATCCCACAGGAGCAATCAGGCTTTTCTTGCTCATGTTCCAGGTCCTGCCTCACCGGGGACATCACTCCGTGGGTTTCAGCTTGTCCTGGTTTCATCAGCAGAGTTTTTATTTCTTTCCCATTAAAAAAAAGAGGCAGACTCAGAAGGAAAAACTACCTTTTAAACCAATGAGAGAGGTTGTTGTGCGAGGGCTGGCCCAGCCTGAGTGTGAGAGGACAAACACAGCCTGACATTAACGGGCTGGGACGTTCCCAGGGGCACACAGGCAGTGCTGGGAATTGGAATTTGCTGGTGTCACTTGCTGTGTATTCCTCAGCAATCAAAGTCTAAAGCACAGTTTGCTGACCTGCAGGAAACAGCTCCATACATTTTGAGGGCAGCTCCCTTCTTGCTGCACCCCTAGGGATGAGGGACAAGTTGTTATTTCTCCTGCCAGGCAGTCTGATGGGATACCCTGATCCCAGAAGAGCACCAGAGAGCTTCCACTGGCTAAATGCCCATAAAGATCCCTTTCTGTTCCCATCCCAGAATGTTTTACTGAAACACTTGAGTTCTGCAGAGCAGCTTTTTGTGCCAAAGCTGGTAAGGCAAATTACTGCATTTGTGTGTGGAGCCTGGAATCTGCCTCTCCAGGCTGGAGAAACTTGGGACTCGCAGAATCCTAGGTCAGCTGCAGCACACAGTTCCTGTGAGCTTGTAGGGTGAGATTTCCTGCTCTCAGGAATGCTGTCCTGCACTACACGTTAGGGTGGTCTCGGTGTGAATGATTTCAGGCACAGGGGTGGGGAGGGCACTGCAGCAGCACTGTTTGTGCAGGGGGAGGGGGCTGTCCCCCCACTCTGCTCCCTCCAGGGCTGCCCAAAAGCATCCCCACTTTTGGCTGCTCCAAAAGGAGATTTGTGGGGGAAGAGTTAAGTTGACAACACAGATTTTGAAGGACCGGCAAGATGAAGGTGCAGATGTCTGGCACCCTGGAGGAGGCACAAAGCTTCCAATATGCCAGGCTGAGTATGGAAAAAACCCCAAAAAGCAAAACTGGGTGTCAAAGGAAGAGGAGGGAGTGCTGAAAGATGCACTAAAGCAGGGCAAAGCAGCAGAAAAGTTTGTGTGGGATATGGATCAGCCAGACAAGTGACAGGCTGCAGATACAGATAATGCTCTCCGGTGCCTGAAGAACTGGGGGAAGGAGGGGGAATGACAGTGTGGGAGAAAACAGGAAAATTGAGAGAGGTACACCTGTGGGTCAGCGCTGTGGGAGAGGAAACAACATAAATATAGGCTAGAAAGAAAAGGAAAATGGCTTTTCTGTGAGGCAGCTCTGTGGCTGGGCGTCAGTGCTGGCAGCAATAACTCAGGGGCTGAGTTCCTCCCTGCCAGAGGCAGCTGTGAAATGTGGAGGTGTGGAGGGCTCTGAATTCCTGTGGGACTCCTCTGATTGCAGGTTGCAGGAAGAGCCCTGTTCATCTCCCCATCCCTGCACTCACAAACCCTTCTGTCATTTTACCCTGGTTGGAAGCAAGATATCGAACACTGGAGAAATCATTTCAAAGGAACTCTGTGATGTCAGTAGAGAATATTTTTGACTTTGCAAACAATCCAGTAGCCGTCACAGGAAAAACAGGTGTTGTTGTTAAATTATGGAAGATTTCTAACAGGAGCAGGACTCAGGGTCACCTAAAGCTGTCCCCAGAGCAGCTCCTTCTTGTCTGTTCTATTTAAGTAATGCAGTAGGTGTTTAGTAGCCCATGGAGCAGGGAGGGGACACTGCTTGTTTCCCAGGGAGGGAGGTGCCCAAAAGCTCCCCTGGGAGCAGAAGGATCAGCCCAGAACTCTGCTGGAGCTGTGCTGGCAGTGTGTGCACCAGGCACCTCTTCACTCGCCTCCTCCAGCCTCTGCTTTACAAACCACCACAAAAGACAGATTTCTGCTCTAATTTCTGCTTATTTATGGCTTCCACATCAAGCTTCTTTGTGTGCACAACAAGAACAGGTGAATCAATAACCTGATTCAGCCCAAATGCAGAGCCTGCACTCAGCTGAACAAGCTGCTCCCTGAACTCCCACCTTTCCCCTTCTCTCTGCCATGCTCAGGGATTCCCTCAGCCCCTGACCAGCCCCACGAGGCTGGTTATGGCATTCACCTGGACATTTGCTGGACAGAGGGTTGGTGCTCTGTCTGCATTAGACAAGCATTCTCCAAGTAAATTAAATATGGCTCTTGCAAATTGCAATCTGTTTCCTGCACAAAGCCTGCAATTTATCCAGCACACTGCTCAGTCTGGTGTTGCCTTTTGTATGAGGAACTTGGCTGAAGAGGTCGAGTAGTTGTGCTTAACCCTCAGTCTGTGCTCACACGCCAGGAGTGAACACAGAGTTTACTGCTAGGCAATCTCACCTCTCAGAAAGTACGTCCCTGCTAACCTTAAATTGCCTACTCCTTTCTTCACACCCCCAAAATACATTTGAGGAAGTGTACTGTATATTTAATCAGGTTTAAGGCTCTCCCGGAGCATCCTGTAAAGACGATGTGACAGACAACGAAAAGAATAATTAATTCAGCTCCTCCAGAAGGCTGAAAAACCAGGTGTCACCATGGAGTGGCTTCCTGGTACAGTAACAGACCTGAGAATAGAAAACTTCAGCTCCTGACTGTGCTCCTTCAAGGAACCTGGCAGGTAGGCTGGAGCCCACTCCCTGCTAAGAAAAGGCAGGATTAGCTCTGCTCCCACTTCCACGGGAGAAATACCAGCGGCACATCCCCCAGGTGCCCCCCTGTGGGTGAGAAGCAGGGATAGACTCGCCTTAGAAAACAGAAGGACCAATTAATTGGAAAATGAAATGCGTTTAATGGTCATGAAATTAAATAATAGCTCGAGTGAGGGAAATGCAGAGTGAAAGCAAGCACAGGATTTGGTGCAGTTCCCACTAATGCACTTGCCCATCATTCCAGCTCCAGCCCGCCTCGGAGGCAGACTGACAATGGATCTAAATGAGGCAGGGAGTTTTTTACAAGTTGAACAAATGCAAGTTAGAGCTGGGATGTGATTCAAGCCAAGAACAGGGCACCCAAAAGAGATTTTCAGACATAAGAGAGAGTATTTTTATCCAGTCTCTGCCAGCTCGCCATATATAATTTGGCCACTGATCCTTTCTTGGATTCACTTCGTGGTTCATGACCCACAGCTGAAAGTGCACAGCTGCAAGGACAAGGCCCAGGCTCCTGATCTGGAATGGATAATTAGAGATGGAAGTGTCTTTATCTCCCATTGTCCAACCACATCTGAGTTTGGCTGAAGAACAAATGTTATACAGGGAAGGCTGGGCAGAAGATGTACAAGAGAATATTTGAGGCTGATTTCCCTAGTTTACATTCATCTGAGTTCCACTGTAAGTAAAAGCTATTATTATTTAAATAGGACATTTGTACAGGTGCATAATTATTTACATAATTACATGCAAAGTTATTTAAATAGCAATGTGCAATGAAACCTCATCCCAGTTTCCTGTGGGCAGGCACACAGACAGAGATGTTGCCTTCCCCTCTCTCTCCTGGCTGCCGGGCTGCTTCTCTCTTCGAGGTCACCTGCTCTGTGGGAAGCTTTGCCAGGTGCTTCAGGAGTGTCCCAGCCTGAAATCCATCCTTGGTCCAAGCAGGCTCTTCCTGTCCTGCTCCTGGGAGCTGCTGGGAGCTGCTTTCCTGTGTCTGCTGTGCTGCCAACACTCAGCAGGACAGCCCTGGAAACTCCTATTTACACTGACAGGAGCATCCAGGCAGTGAAGGCTTGGGAGTTATTGATGCTTTGGGATGTCCAGCAAGATTCTCAGCATTCCTCTTGCTTTTGCTCTGACTTGATTCCATCTCCTGTTTTCCTGCATCAGAGCATGAAATTGTCCTTTGGTGCGAATTTTGCTTAGCAGCCATATTATCCATAAATTATTATTGCAAAGTCTGTTTGATCCTCTAATAAAAAGCCCCTCTTTAGTATCTTATGCACACATCACAGGCATGTCAAGGTGCCAAGTAGCTGATTCTCATCCCTAATGACTGAGAGAGGGCAGGACAACCAGTTGAGGCTGTTCTCCTCAGGGGCTTTGTTTCTGTTAGTTGTGGGGTTTGGGGGTTTTACTTGTTTGTTTGGCATTTTTTGTGCCTTGTTCTGGGGTGGTTTTGCTTTAAAGAACAAACCTGTAGCATGACTTCTGCAGCCACGATGATTCAGAGCTCTGTGTGTGTCCTGCCAGCTCTGTTCACAGGGCATTGCCCGGCGATCAATACTCTCCTGAAAGCTTTCATCCGGAGGGGGCTCAGAGCAAACGCTCCTGTCAGGCTGCTCTCCTCGGGTCTGACAGGAAAGCTGCCCTGCCTCAGCTACCTGCTCGCCTTCAGCAGCGCAGCTGCAGCAGCCAAAGCTGGGAAATGCTTCCCAAACACCAACCCAGGCTACGCTTGGTGATCACTGGAGTGAATGTGTCTGGCTGCCTCACGTGAATCTGCATTTTTGGGCATTATGTGGGGTAGCACTGTCCATGCAGGCAAGCTGGAGTTTGTGCTCTCTGCTACCAGAAGTGCAGTGGCCTCTCAGCTCTCCTGTCTCGGGCTGCAATCCAAGCTGGAAGGAATCAGTAATTTCAGTCTGGGCATTTGGATCGCCCTGTATAAACTGATAAGAACTTGCTTTCACCCTAAAGCACCACCATGGACTGACTGCAAGCATTCTGTAAAGGACCAAAGACATTCAGGCATCTCCTGGGCTCAGACCACGTTTGTTTAACCTGGCAGCTGCTCTGAGCCCCACAGGGTCACAAATGGGCTCTCTCCCTGCAGTTCCAGCTCAAAGGAGATCTGCATCATAAAAATCCCATACATTTGGCACCTCCTTCACAAAGCCACAGCAATCCAATGGCTCCAGGGAGGGGGACTGAGTCCAGCCAGGTCAGCTGGGAAACACAGCACACAAAAGTTCCCCTGGATGCGGCTCTGTATTGTTATCTGTGCATAAACAGGGCAGGAACAGCAGCCTCCGGCTTATTCTACAGGTAATAAAAGAGCTCCAAGAAACAGAATAGAAGAGGATTAATAAAATCAGAAATAAAAAAGGCAATTTTGATGTTAGATCCAGTGGAGCATTTCAATGAAACAGTTGCCTTCTGGCTTGACTTTTAGTGGCTGGAAACGGATCAGTTGTTTGCGATTAACACTGAGCTGGTTTTATTATCTGCTGCAGCTCAGAAAGTTCAGGGTTTTCTTTCTCCCTTCCTTTTTCTTTTTTTTTTTTTTTTTTTTTTTTTTTTTTTTTTGTTTATGTGAGGAATTGCCATAGCAATCACTCAACTGATGTTCAGAGACTTCTGCCAGCAAAGAGAATTTTGGCCAGCCAAATCCTCTATTTCCCCCTGCCTTTCATACAGCTATTCAGGCACTCCAAAAACTGTCCTAAAAGGGTATTGATAACAGATCCTTGCATTGCTGTGATCAGGACTGAGCAGGAATTTACCTTGGTTTGTGTTGCTGTCGTGGCAATGAATTCCTCAGCAGTTTCCCAGTTTATAATTCCTGAAACAGGAATTTATCCCAGTTTTTAGTGCCTGGAACAGAAGGCACTTAGAGAACCTGCCTTCTTTCTGTTTTCCTCCTTTACTCCTGAGCCCTCACTAGCTAGAGTCCTGTTCTCACCTGGCAGCAGAATACAAAAACCTGCCCCTAAGCACTTCTCCCCACCGTGTTGTCTGCTAATAAATTCCTTTTCAACACTTCCAGACTGCAGACTAAAGGATTTTTAAAATCAGCATCTCGTTATCTCTAGTAATTTTTCTTGTCCTGGAAGTTTTGCAATCTTTAATCTCTTTCCTGAGCAGGGGTGATAAAAACACCATTTAAATACAACAGGATATTTTTGGCTCCTGAAGAAAAAGATAGGGTTTGTTGCAATCAAGCCCTCATGACCTGTGATGTGTTTAACCCTTGCTTTTCAAAGGCACTGCAACACACTGGGAGCTTTCAGAGTAAAGTACCTTCACCTTTCCATCTCTTTCACAGATTCTCTCCATGGGAATGATGACAGAATACTACCACTACTTTTTTACAACACTGGTAAGGAGCACTATAAACATCTGGGGGGGAATTTCCTCTGTTTCAGAAAAGAGAGCTAAATTTCCCCGTTTTTCTGTGAGATCTTTGTTGCCATTAGGCAAGGAAAGCCCTGGAGAATGGGTGCCTACCCTCCTTAAAAATATCAGGACCCACCATTTCTGAAGAAAGCTGTTTGGCCCCATTTCTGGGGCTGGCTAACACTTTAATGCAGTGAAAATTAATTGCAGTATGCTGGTTAATGAGAACCCATCAGTACAGATGGACTAGAGTGAAACAAAATAAAGAATGAACATCTTTTCACTGTGGGCACTGCTGGTTCATCACTGTTTGTTTCATTTACTTATAAAACCACAAAATCACAAACAGATAAGAGCACTCGGGGAAATTTTATAATAACAGTTTTCTTTGATGGTACAAACAGAGCTTGGGAGGGTCCCACATGGTTCAGTCACCCCAGCTGCTCTGTAAATGCCAGGCTCTGCAGCACGTGGGGCCTGCATGCTCTGACATATCCATCCCCCAGCCTGGCAGGGGTGCCTGGGGAGGCACGGCAGGGAGAATGGGATTCATGAGCAGCCAAAGCGCAGCGCTCGCCGCGTCGCTGGGAATTTTCCTCCCCTGAGCTTAGGGAGAAGCTTGACACTGGCCAGCTAATTCCTCATGTCAGCCCGTCAGAGCTGCAGCACTGCTGTAAATTAAAACGTGCAGGCTGCTCGCAAAGCAACTCTGCTGTGGGGAACTGATCTTTTCCTTCCCAAAAGCAGCTGTGTGGTGTGTCACCCATCTCACGCAGCCTCGGCTCAGTCAGGTTCCAAACGGGAGCCAGGGTGGGCACAGGGGGAAAGCCCCACACCTTCCTCTAGAAATGGCTTTGTTTGTGTTCTGGCTGGCGCTTTAGGACCTGTTTGCACTGGACCTGGAGCCCTACAGGTACAGCGGGGTGAACATGACAGGCTTTCGGCTGCTCAACATCGAGAACCCGCACGTGTCCTCCGTGGTGGACAAGTGGTCGATGGAGCGGCTGCAGGCGCCACCCAGGCCCGAGTCGGGGCTCCGCGATGGCACCATGACGGTGAGTGAGCAGCCACGCTGCCAGGGGGGCATGGTGGCACTGAGTGAGCAGCCTCGCTGCCAGGGGGGCACAGGGACACTGAGTGAGCAGCCACACTGCCAGGGGGGCATGGTGGCACTGAGTGAGCAGCCTCGCTGCCAGGGGGGCACTGAGTGAGCAGCCACACTGCCAGGGGAGGCACAGGGACACTGAGTGAGCAGCCACACTGCCAGGGGGGCACAGGGACAATGCCCCAGCACGGTGCCATCGTTCATCTCACTGCTCCCAAAACCTGAAGTGCTTCCCCGCTTCTCCAATCGCCTTCTGCACTGTGCAGCAGGAAATGCAGCAGAAAATGGAACTCCCCGAGCAGGTGCAGGATTTGTAACGTGCAGGGGCAGATGCCACACGTGTGGGAAGGGAGTAGGATTTTTAAATGGGTAAAGTGCCCTTTCTCTTCATTTCCATCTCTGCAGAAGCTATGGCTTTTGAGACATGATTTAAAGATAGATGAGGGGTATCATCAAGCCAGGGAATCAGGATTCCTCCCAGCACTCCTGCAAGCAGGAAAGGAAAGAATAGGAGCAATTACACAGACAGCATGACTCCATCCAGTCTGGCAAGGTGAAGGGTTGCCATCTTTGCAGTATGAGATAATGTATCTCATGGCCTGAGTGGAGCTTGAAACGTTAAGAAATAGACTTTATTGCAGATGATTGCAGGGAAAACATGGAAATGCCTTAACATCCTGAGGAGAAATGCAATAAGTGTGCTGTCCCTGGCATTGCACACGCTGGTGCAGCTTTGGGCGGTGTCACCGTGCTCACTCGTATCCAAAGCAGGGAGAAAGTTGTCCCTGGGAATTCCTGATGGGAATTCACACAGACCTCCCCCAAATACAACACTGGGAAAAGCAAAATTCTCACCATTCTTCTGCTGTCCTTGCTGTCCCTGACTCTTGTGCTCTCCTTTGCATCTTCATAACCTCAGTGTCCTTGATGCCCTGGCACAGCACCGAGGGAAGCCCTTCCCTCCTTGCTGGGATCATTTCAGTATTCCCAGCAGGTTCCACTATTGCCCAGTTTGATGGAGAGCTGCACCACTGCTGCATTTCATCTGACAGCAAGGCTGTGACAGGCGGCACAGTGCACAGAGATCAGGACCGTACATCCTGTTATTAACTCAGGATTTATCCTTTATGCTTCGTGCTCTGCTGTTTGCCCTGAAAGCAGCTGGTGGGAAGTCGGCGGGGCACAAGCAAGACAGTTCTGAGTTCAGGCAGGGCTGGCAGCGGGCAGGGCAGGGCAGAGGCGGCAGGGCTGGCAGCACTGGGCAGGATTTGTAACCTGGGCTGTGTAACGCGGGCTGTGCTTGCGCAGACAGAGGCAGCGCTGATGTACGACGCCGTGTACATGGTGGCCGTGGCGTCCCAGCGAGCGGCTCAGATGACCGTCAGCTCCCTGCAGTGCCACCGCCACAAGCCCTGGCGCTTCGGGCCCAGGTTCATGAACCTCATCAAAGAGGCAAGTGCAGAACCCCTGCCCTGCTCCGNCCCTCCCTCCCTCTCTTCCTTCCTCCTGTTTCTGGCACTCAGAGGGTAAATTCCCCCTCAGCTCCATGATGTAAAACCCCTGTAAAGCCCTGATTTACAGGCACAAGGCTGTGGCTTCCATTCTGGTCTCACCAAGCTGCTAAACCCTGGGGGAGGCCAAGTCTCAGACTAAAACTCTGTAAGACCTCCCAGGTGTTTTATTCCATTAATGTTTGTTGTGGATGTTGATGATTTCTAAAAATATGAGGTAACTACAACAGTTGTTCTGGAAATTGAAAGAAAAGCGAGTCTGTAGCTCTGTCCTTGCTTCACTGTGTAATTACCATTGTTTTGCAGATTGTTTGATCAGTGATCAATATCCAGAAAACATTGCAGCCAGTATTTCTAAAGAAGGAAATTGCTTACTGAAGCAATGCTCTATCTTACAAGAATCCATGACTGAGCATGATCCAGAAATGTCCTAAAAATACGCATTTTAGTTGAAATGCCTTCACTCTTTCAAAAGTCCCAGTTTTATTTTGATGTTCAAATGGAAACCTTTCCTTTAGGGAAGTGTGGAAATGAAAATTAGAAACTACGTGGAGCATCCCACATCTGTTTTACGTTTTTCCAACCTCAGTCCCTGTATTTGAAGAATGATTATAATGAAATTGAAAGTGAACAAAAGACTTTGTATCAGTGAATGCCCCTGCAGTGATGCCCTCCTTATTTTGGGGGATGCTGAGTATAAAACTAAGGGTTCCCGAAGCCTAAACCAGAATACTTTGCCAAGAGTACCAGATCTACCCCAGCAGATCAATTCAAAGAGTGAGATATGGGAGCTAATTACTGATGACCTTACAAATAGAGTCTCTCATGGTCAGTAAAACACTGATTTAAATACCCTCAGAGTCTTATCTTCCTGTCTCTGATGTAGCCAAAAAAGGTGGTTGTTAAAAGCAGAGGATAAGGTCTAATAAGACCATATTGCATTTCCTGTAAAGCCTAAAACACGAGTTGGAAACAAATAACAAATACATTTGGACCCCAGATCATGTTAGGGTCTGGTTTGTTCAACAGGGATAGAGGAATTTTCTAATTAGGAATCAGTGAAGGGCTATGGAGAAAATAAAATCAAGGAGGCAGAGTGATAGCTTGGGCCCACATAGGGAGACTTTCATTTTCCTGTTTTGTGATGTGGTACTGACATTCTGGGAAGGCATTTTACAGACTGATCTAAAGACAAATATTCAGTACTCCAGTCTAAATAAACCAGTTTCAGACAAAGAATTTGCCTGCAGTGATTCTTGCAGATGCTGGAGTTAACAAGTGCTTCAGTGGCTCCCTGGTGAGTTTTTCCATTTTATTTTGGTGGTGAAAAGAACTGAGGTCACCTCATTTGCCTTGTGGGCCAGCACTCTGAAATGTCTGGATCAAGGCTCTGCAACAGCCCATTAAGGAGTTTTTAATGAAAAGTAAATCCTTGCCAGAAGCTGTGACCCAGTGCCGTTCCCAACTGAAGGATGTTCTGATCTTTGAGCCCTTCTGGAGGCATTTGCAGGGACTGCCCCTTCCCCCTGCCCAGAGGGAAAAGGAGGTTGTTGTCTGTCTGCAGAGGGGGAACAGGGACAGAAAGCATGATCCCACCTTTCCTGAAGGAAAAATGGGGGAAAACATGAAATACGTTTGTAATTGAATGATCAAGTTCCGCTCGTGTCCCCTCTAAAGCATGAGGCCCCAGATTATGATTGTTTTTCAATTATCATCAAAACCAGTGTGAGCTCCCCTTGTTCAAATCCAGCCACAACGAAAAGAACAACTGTACAGGGAAGGATAGAGATGCAGATTGGATTCTGAGTGACTCTTAAATGCCCTCAAGCAGAACCACAGAGAAAAATCTCAGAGACTGAAAGAGATCTGAAGGGATTTCAGTTCCTGCAGTGTTTCTGATGAGATCCATGCCAAGCACTGAGACCAGGAGTGAGAGCCATCCATCTGCATTCCCTACTGGAAGGAGAAGGAACTGGGGGTTTCTCATTACAGGACAAGTAGAAATTTAAATTATGACAGAAGGGAAAGCAATCCATCTGCAGAGGTATCCATCAGTTGGTTCTGTTTCTGATTGGCAGCATCTCCAAGCACAGGAGCACCCAGAATCTTGTAAGAGAACAGAACATTTCTGCTGTTTAATGGTCTTTGACTACTCCCAGAGTCAGCATGTCAAGAGTGTTTTCTTAATGGGGCTCCAGCCCTGCAGGGTGGAACAGACAAAAAGGAGAGAGCAGTACAAGAGCCTGATGCCAGAGGAGCCAGGAAATCCCCACCTCCCCTGCTCTCTGAGACAGGGGCTGTGGGGCAGCTCTGAAATCTTTGTGCAATGACTGGGAAAAGATGACAGCATTGTGCTCCAAAACATGAAATAAAATCTCTTCTGCTGCATCTTTTTCATTGCATTTCAGCACTGAGCCAGTGACAGGGTCTGTGGGTGCTGGCTGGGTTTATTCTCTGGGCTCTGGTGCTACAGTATTCAGTTACATCAAATTGAAACAGTTGTTTACTTTGGTAGGGCTTCTCTCCTCAGGAAATTTATTATTAACACTTGATTCACTCTTACTAAAACAATCTTTTTTCTTTGTTTCAGTTTTTGTAAACTTTACTTCTAGCCCATGAAGTGCATTTCTGCTATGAGCCTATTACTGGCTGTTACTTTGACCTGAAAACTCTTAATTAGGAGCAAACAAAACAACTGCCTGACCTGCATCCCATGGTGCTTTATTAGGAAATAAAGCTCAGCTTCCCGAGAAGACAATGAGGCTGAGGGCAATGTCAACAGGCATTCTTACTCTGAAATCAAATTTCAAGTGGAAAAACACTTATTTATGGAATTATCTATGCCCAGATTGCAAAGTAATTGCAGGATTGCATGCTGAGAATAAATACATATTGAATTGATGAAAATTGATAAAAAATTATTTGCAAGTTCTGGCACTGTGATATCCAGAATCAAAACAAGCTGTTTGACAAAAAGATTACATGTATTTTCTTCCATTCTGTTTTCAGCTCATTAGATGTTTCCTGGGCAGTAGATTTGTTTATGAAAAACAAGCAGGAACTATTACAAAGTGACTTTATCTGGATATATGGAGGATGTTTTGATATTTGCTGCACAGAACACTTTTTCAGGACATATTTAATATATCCAGGCTTACTCAAACACAATGCACAAGTTACATTTTCCATGTTCACAGCCCAATAGAATCCCACCCTCCAGCCGTGGAAAATGCACCTTGCTGCTTCTCAGTGCATTTCCATGCCAGTGCTGCCCAGAGAAAGGCCAGGACTTTTCCTGGACCTCTTCCAAGTGAAGAGGCTGTGCAGCATCATAATTCTCAGTTTATCTCCGTAGATAAAGCCCTGTGCTGGCAAGTGCTGAAATTCTCTTTATTCCATCAGTTGTGCCAGATTTGGAGCAGGATAATGGCAAAGTCATCCCCTAACTCGCTGTATTCCATAATCCTGGGGGATCTCTGTTAATAAGAGGATTAATTGTAAGAGCTGACAACTTGATGTGTGGCTCATCACACACGATTTCCACTCCAAGGAGAAGCAATATCACTGTCACTTCAATCTGGCAGCTCTCTCTGCAATTCCAATAAAGCAGGGGCTTTCTCTTCCCAAAGGAAAGAAAACCAAAGGAAAATTAAACTGGTCTTGGTCAGTAGCATTTTGGTTATTATTTATTGATTGATTGATTTATTATTCATTATTATAGTGGCATTGTTATTTATGGCCTTGGGCCATTTTGTTACATAAGAGAGACCCGAGGTGTTCTGAGCATTGGAGGTTTAGGTGTTCCTAGGTTTTTATATTTTTCATTCAAGTGTCAGGTACCACCAAAGCCCTCATCAGAAATTTGGGAATATCGGTTCCTTCACCCCTGTAGTTAATTAGGAATGTACATCAAATCAATAACTGATGTTCATTTTGCCTGGCAACTTCTGGTAATAAATCAACAGATTATAACCCCAAGAATTAAATATATATAACATGGGTCAAAATAATCCCAGGAAATATTCTTATCTCCAATTAGACTTCACTCCAGCCTCTGCATGTACTCCTCCCACAATGAACAGTCCAGGTGACTGGTTTCTCCTAAACTCCCTTTAGGCCAGAGAAAAACCCAGCTGATTGCTTGCCTTTAGGGAAAAGTTTCCAAATTCTCAAGTTAAACACTTAACACACACGAGTTAAACACACAAACAGCAAGAGAAGGAAAAAACAGAGAGAGAATTAAAAATACAGGTCTGTTCTACAAAATAAATAACTGAATCTGGTCTGTTTGGGGAATTTCTGGAGTCAGTTTGGACGCTGCTCCCAGGGATGCCCAGGGTGGGATTGTTTGGTGTCTGTGCAGGGCCAGGGGCTGGGCTGGCTGATCCTTGGGGGTCCCTTCCCACTCAGGATATTCCATGATTCCCTGGTCAGCCTGGAAGCAGCTGAACTGATTGATTCTGGCATTGAACTGTGGGTTGGCTCTGGCTGGAATGGAGGCTGCTGCATTGATCCAAGGTGGTGAAGTGGAAATTGATAAAGACCCTGTGATGGGTGGGAATTGATAAAAGTCCTCTGGAGTGTTTGGCCTGGGAGGCTGAGTCAGCTCCCTTCTCCTGCTGTTGTAATTTCCCATCAATCTATGGATAGGGATCGTAATTGGAATGTTTAGAGTTCAGCTTGTGCTTTCCTCACAATCCTCATCCTCTCAAGCAGTGAAAGCAGGGAGTTCCACAGTGAAAGCAGGGAGTTCCACAGTACCAGCACGAGTTCCACAGCTCTCATCAGGTTGCTTTCTGTATTTTGGCCATGGCAGGTGCCTGCCAGCCTCTGGAGGTGGCTGAAGTTGTGTCTGTAACCTGTCTACTCCCTTCTCCAGGCTTAGTAAGAAAAAGTCTGAGCAGCTGCTCACAGTGATGCTCTTTGATCAACTACCTGATCAGGTTCCAATTCAGCTTTTATAATGTCCTGTAACACTCAATGTGCCACCAGAAACATAAAAATTGCTATAAATCCTGTGTGTGAAAGCATGAAATCCCATCCCTGTGATACACACACATGCAGCTCCTGGCTTTTCAGGAAGTTCTGCTTCATTTCAGTTTGTTAATTAACAAGAACTCTGCAAGTGATGCTTTCTGTGTTTTGGTTTAGCAGCAATAAAATAAAAATCAGAAATTAAATTTAGAATTCAGATGGTATCTGAAGCGTGTTCCTCACCATTAGGATTTAAAAATCCCATCAGCATTTAACCCTTCTGAGAAACACTCCCTGGCTCCTGAAATCACATTTGGGTCATTATTTGGTCTGAGTGGGACTGAAGTTGGACAAAGGCCCTGTGCCCTTCTCAGTACCTCACAATTGAAGCAGATTTTGGTCCCTTTAGTGCAGAGGCAGAAGCACCAAAGCCTGTTTGGGAAAGTGAGATGCATTTCACCATTTAAATCTCTTTTCCACAGGAGTGGAGATGGAGGCTCCTGCTGCCACTTCCCAACAGAACGTGTTGGGTTGGAAAACCTCACAGCAGATTTGTTGCATTAATGCTTTTCCACTCTTATGTTACTAAGTGTGTTTCAAAGTCTTGCTGTTTCCACAAATTCCAAATGCACCAGATTTGCCTGAGACACGTGGTGAGATCCCCCCAGCATCTGAGATTAAATCCTGCAGATTCAGGGCTGGAATTCAGATTAAACAGGGAAGGGGGACACCAGTCTGTAAGTGTGACTTTTAATGCAGCTTTACTTCTGTCCTCTGTCTCCAATAAACTAAATGAGGCAAGGAATGATGTGTGGTGGAAAAGCTTGTAATTTAAAATTATATGGCTGACACACATGAAGGAACAACGCCATCATTTATTGTCAGCTCTCCTTGTATCTCTGACAAATTTAATCTAATGGGGGACCTCCCAAAAATAGATTATCAAGATTGTCTGCACTTTTAAAGCCATCACTTTGTTTTATGGATAAGCACCAGCTCTGGGGACAAAATGGAGTGGGAGGGAGGGAGATCTCATTTCAAGGAAACGGGCTGGGTGGGAGGCTCACAAGATACAGGAGGCTGAAACTGTGGAGAAAGCTCATCCTTGCCCTTGATCCCTCTTCCTGTAGAAGGAGCCAGCACAGGGAACCCTCCTGGCTGTGCAGGACAAGCCCAGGCCCTGGTGCCAGCGTTTAAAACAAGGATTAAATAAATAAATGGGGAAGGGCTGCTTGGAGCAGACCTGCTCCTCTGGGACTGTGCTGTCCTTCCCCCTGGGTGTGACATTCCATGGCCTCACCCTGCAGAGCTTTTATGGCACCTCTGTGACTGGCTGGGCTTCTCCTGGAAGCTCCAAGGCCCAGCCCCACAGCTTGGACACAGCAGACTCCTTTTTTTACATCCTTAGTGAATTCTTGTGCAGTGCAGAACTGCCCCGGCTTTGGGCACGTGCAATTCTCCCTTTTTTTTAGTCAGTCCATATTTTTTTATCAGTACCAGACATGTGTAAATTAAGCCATATAAACTGTCACAGACTTGTGCCTGGTTGCAAAATGCAAAACATACCAGTAAGAAACTAAACAACAAAAAAAGGGGGTTTTGTCAGAGTAGCAAAGCCACATATGCTTAAAACTCCCCAAATCTGGAAGTGATTCGATGGTGTGGTGTATTTAAATGGCAATTGTTGTTAACAGTTCCTGTTGTGGGTTCAGAGCAGCTGTGCTGGGTGCCACAGGCAGGGTGTGTTTGTGTCCCCAGGCTCGGTGGGAGGGCCTGACCGGGCGCATCACCTTCAACAAAACCGACGGGCTCAGGAAGGACTTTGACCTGGACATCATCAGCCTCAAGGAGGAAGGCACCGAAAAGGTAAGCAGCTCTTTTGTGCAAAAACATGGCAGAAAGTTAATTTGACAAGGGCATGGCTCCTCAGCTTCAATCTCCTGTGACTGGGGCAAAGAAAACCCCACTATTCTCAAGTGATTTGAGTCAGAGTTAAAGCAGAGCTGCTAAGATTGGGTTTTTATTTTACAGTGCATTTCGAGGTATGGGAGAGGAATGTGGGGCAGGCAATACTTATCTAATGGAAAGAATCATTTTAAGTGCACCTCATTTTCAATTCTTGCCACTGCAACTGTAGATGGTAAATTCATATATAGAGATAGATAAATTTCTATGGCAGTGCACAGATAAATGTGACATGAGGGAGAGAGGAAAGAAGGTACTTGAGTAATAACCTCAGCAAAGTGGAGCTGTCGAGAATTCTCCGGGTTTCTGAGATGGGATTTGTTCTCTTTCCCTTTTCTCAGCCCTCAGCCAGAGATATGCCACCCCTGGGGTGGCAGCTGTGGCTGTCCCAAAGCCCAGCACAGGTGACAGCAGCTCCCGAGGCTGCTGGCCCTTGCTCTGTGAGCTGGCTCAGCTCTGGGTGGTAATTGCTGATGGGTTAATCGAGAATTTAACTGTAATTGCTCCCACACAGCTCTCCAGACAGCTTCTCTTTTCATTTTTAATGAAGCACTCTGTTTATTTTTCCCTGTACCAAGGCTGCTGGCGAGGGTTCTAATCATTTGTATAAAGTGTGGAAGAAGGTTTGTACACAGACAGGTGATGACAAAACCCTGTGGGCTGGGTCCTCACACTCAGCCTTGGGGTTTTAATGGGGACTCTCCTGTTGCAGTTTAGAGACAACAGTCTCTCTGAAAGCAGGAATTTTCCTGGTAGGATAAGTTTTTCCCCTCTTGAGACACTGTAATTGCAAAGAGTAAGAAGATCTTGGCAGGATTCAGCTTTTCCACCAAAATCAGAGGGGTTTAATTATTATTTTATTTCCTGGGAGCTATGCTTTTCCCATCTTTGAGTAAAGGCCCCTGCTGCAGCAAAACCAGTCCTTTTCTCCTGTGCTATCCTTCCTGATTCACCTAAAATTTACCCTGAGGGGTAAAATTACACTGTTTTTGATGTGTATTGGCATCAGCTCCCAAGTCTGGTTTAATGTGCAGGGTTGGGGGTGTTTTTCCCCACACAAACCTCTCAGTGCTGGCAGCATTCAAGCATTATTGCCTCAAAATTTGGATGAGTGTGTTATTAGCTCCTTACAGAATATAATAGAGATGATTAAGTGGGTGCTGTCATTCACTAACACATGGAAATTGGGACTAAGCCTGTTTGTAAAAGATGTAAATTACCCCAGGAATCTCATCCCTCTTTGAACATAAGGTGCTTAAAACACAAAAGTGGGATTTGGAGACCAGCTCCACGCACTGATCCCCACAGGACTTACAACCCCTGGTCGCTGTTCTATGAGGAGAAGATAAAAACTGCATCCACTAACTCTGAAGTGTTCTGCAGACAGAAGACAGAAACTTTTTATAGTGCTTAGAATTGTATTTTGTCCATGGTTCACTCAGATCTCATTGTTCCACACCTCTCCCTCATAGGCAGTTCAGAAAGGTTTTGTGTTTGTGCTGGTTTTGTGAGATCAGACCAGTGTAAAACACCCTCTACAACCCTTCCTGTGTTCTCATGGAGCACATGCATGCTTGAAAACCATGTTTAATCTCCAGCAGATCAGGCTGAGGCACAGAGGCCCCCTCCCCTTCTTCCTGGGGAGTAGATCATCCCCTGACAGCAGAAGCAATCTCCCTTTTGTCTGCAGGCATCTCGTGTTCTGCTGAGCTGATTTAAACCAAATTACAGTTGGTTCAGAGCACGGGCTCGCTGGGAAGGGCACATGGCACCTCTCAGACTTGTCACTAAACTGCAAACCATCCCCTGGGCTCCCCACAGTGATGTCCTACCTCGGTGTGACGCTTCCTCCTCCCTCCTGCCCCTCCAGGCAGGGCTGTGGTGCTGTCCCTTTGCCCAGAGGTGCGGTGCTCTCCTGGTGTAGTCTGTGTGCTCCGTGACTGTGCTGCTCCCTCTTCCCATGGCTGTCCTCCTCTTTCCCTGTTGCCTGCCAACAAACACATTCCAAGTCAGTAACAGTGAGCAGAAGGGCTGATCCACCCTGGTGCAAATCCAAGGACACTGGATATTTACTGTATTCCTGGCTCGGGCTGCCATAATAGCCAACATTTTATCTCCTTTGTACATTTGTGCTCTTTCCAGATCAGCTTCCCAACCTGATCTAGTTTTGGAAACAAAGGGAATGACTGACAAATGCTTGGCATAAACATTTTTCTTAATGGCATGGGTGTTCCCACTGAGAATTTGGAAAAAGAAGTTTGTGAGGGGCCAGATCAGCAGCACCTGGGGACACAAGCCCCGAGTTTGCTGGAAATGGTTGTGCTCTCCACAGTGCCCAGCACAAACCAACCTGCCTAAGCCAGCTCCTCGCCTGGAGCTCCTCACATCAGCCCTCAGCCAGGCTGGGCACGAAAATCCAAGGGTAAAAACACTGGAGATGCTTCTAGACTGCGTTTAAGTTGGGTCAATATTGATGTGAAGAAATAACACGGTTATAATTTCTGCCCCCACAGCGTAGATCCAAATACTCTGAAATGACAAATACCTTCCCTGGAGGCTTTGGATTGGGCAGTAAATACTGGAAGTTTTCACTGTCTCTGGGGCTAGAAAGGAATTTGCCTTTGGCCACTGATGTTTGCTGAGCAAATACTGCTCAGGGTGTGAAATGGTACCACCTTGGTAGCTCTGGCACATCCAGGAGTCCAGAAATGACAGAATAATCTTTGCTAAACCTGCTGAAGGCACAGGGCAAGCAAAAGGCCAGTGCATCCATCAGTGTGTTCCAATGTAGTTATTCAGGCTTTTAACCTGTTCTGTCAGAAGAGAGAGGTCTTGCCACGTGTCTCAACTCCACCATTGACAAAAGTTTAAAAAAAATCATAGAAATAGACATTTGACTTTTTTCGTAGCGGGGAACAAAGCCAGCACGTTCCACTTCAGTGGGCAGTTGGCCACCCCAGCACTGCAGTGCCAAGCCTCATACTCTCAGTGCTCCTGGGTTTGCATTTATGCATTTTGCAGTCATTGCCTGGGGTTTCTGAATCAGCCCGTGGTGTTGCTGCCTTTCTCCCAGCTCCTGCCCTCCTGCAGCACTCAGTCCCTTCCTGAGGTGACCCCAAGGCCAGTGCTCGGGGGGTTTAGGGGATTGGGGCAGGCTGTCACCCGCTCTCCTCTGTGCAGATTGGGGTCTGGAACTCCTACAGTGGCCTTAACATGACGGACAGCAACAAGGACAGGTCCACCAACATCACGGACTCCTTGGCCAACCGCACGCTCATCGTCACCACCATTCTGGTAAGGCTGCCCAGAGCTCAGGATCCACACACACGTGCATGAGATTGACTCAGAACCACCCCACTGCCAGTGCAAGACTCCCGGGAACCCCTGGCTCCAAAATGTTTTCACCTTCTGCAGCGTTTCAGACCAACCCTGCGCACTTTCCCTCCCAGAAGAACGAGCACACACAAACACTCAGCTTTGCAGCCACTGTTATACATCCTTTGTTTTACTGAAAATGACACTAAGAGGGCTGAAAGGAAGTGGTAAACAGCAGACAGACAGGCTGAGTCATTATGCTTACTGTGAGGAATGAAAAAGGTGTAACCGCTCTGCCTCGTGTTTTCTACGTGCCCAGTAATGCCACTTTTTTTTTTTCAATTGCTCTGCCGAGCTCCTCAGGAGGAGGGAAAGAGCTCAAAGGCTCCTTCTACACTACGTGTCTATTGCCAGAGGTGTTTTGCCATGTTCAACTGCTTGCCCAGATCTTCTTTTACCCAAAATCCTGTAAAAGGGAAAGCAAAAATGTACTTTGCAATCTGCCTTTGCTGTTCTCCATTCCTTCTTCGCTCCATTTGAAGATTTTTCTCAGTAATGACTTATTTTTCACAGAATATAAAATGTTAGCTTCCCCATATGGGGTGTTTTTTCTGTTATTTAGGATCTTCTCTCCTTCAGTATCCCTTCCTGTCCCGAGGAATGGGACAATGTAGGGTCAGACCTTGGGTCTGAGTTTGGAGCTGCTGGGCACAACTGGAATTGAAGCTCCGGGGAGCCACAAATGGTCCATTCCACTGAAAATTAGGGCCCTCATGCTCATCACTAATTCATTCAGTGAGTTTGTTAACACACCTAGAACGGCTTTTAATGCACACAGTAAATTGCTGGTTTCCATGTACTTGCAATCCCTCTGGAAAACATTACCAGCATGCAGAGAAACTGATCTGATCCCAGCCAAGGCTCACATCTCTCACTGCCTGCCTGCTGTGCTTTCCTGCAGGAAGATCCCTACGTGATGTACAAGAAGTCTGACAAGCCCTTGTATGGCAATGACAGGTTCGAGGGGTACTGCCTGGACTTGCTAAAGGAGCTGTCAAACATTTTAGGCTTCATCTACGAGGTCAAACTCGTTTCTGACGGCAAATACGGAGCCCAGAATGACAAGGGAGAGTGGAATGGGATGGTCAAGGAACTCATAGATCATGTAAGACTGAACCCTTCTCTCTCTGTTCTCCTTTTGCCTGGGGTATTTTATAGCTGAAATCTTTGCTGTGGTTTTCACCTTGTAGAGCCACTGCTGTGTCTGCTTTGCCACCCATCCATGGAGGAACGTCTGAATGAGCAGTTTGCAAGGTTTAGGGAGAAGTGTCCATCAGTGGCCATGTCCCAAATGTCCCCTGCCTTGTAAAAAGAGGAAATGGAATGTCACACCCCCCTCCCCGCCCCTGCCCCAAATACCCTAGAAATGTTAAATTTTGTTGCATTTGAGCCAAAATTGGTTTATTTTTTAATACTTGGGAAAGAAATGGAGGGAATTGCGGTGGGTTTGCTGAACATGAAGGAGATGAGTGTTCTCCCTTTTGTCTTTCCAGAAAGCTGACCTGGCTGTTGCTCCTCTCACCATTACCTATGTCAGAGAGAAAGTGATTGATTTCTCCAAGCCCTTCATGACTCTGGGAATCAGTATCTTGTACCGGAAGCCCAACGGGACCAACCCCGGCGTTTTCTCCTTTCTAAACCCTCTCTCTCCAGATATTTGGATGTATGTTCTCCTGGCCTGCCTTGGAGTCAGCTGTGTCCTCTTTGTCATTGCCAGGTAAGGCTGGGACAGGGTTTTAGATGCACCCACAGCCTCTCCCCTCACAGGTGTTGGATGGGCTCTGGAGTACAGGGGTAGCAAACCATCCTAAGAGGGTTATCCTGTCCTAAAACCTTTCTGCAAAGTCGTGGTATTTGCTCATCAACACTGCTTTTCTGTATTGCACTGAGGTTTTGCTTTCTTTAAGGGCTGTTCCAAGCAAAATATCCAGTGGGATACATCAGGAGGCACCACCCCAGCAGATGTGTGCTGAAAAGCAGTTTGTTATTTGCATGTAGGCATTTCCCTTTTCCACTCACGGTGCACACAGTTCAAAGGTAAACGACCCAAAAGGTGAACCTAGTTTTGCTGGAGGTCCAGCCTCAGAGGCCTCTCCCACCCGAAATGGTTCTGGGAATTAGAGGAGGAGGGGTCTAGGGTTAACTTCCCAGGGGTGGCCTGAGGTGAAGGAGGAGTTTATCCCTCCCTGGCAGCTGTGGGGCTGTGTGCAGTTACTCACGACTTCCCACAGGCTCCTGCAGTGCCTCACTGTACCATAAATAATAACTCTACTGTACACAACCCATGATCTCAGTCATGACTAATCTTAAATCTGCTCCTCTCTGCCAGATTGACTTTCTGCACTTGTGTGCCAAGACTGAAAACATCCCCCAGCCCTCTCCACCTCAGAACAGTGGAAGGGAACACAAATGCTTTCCTTGAGCTGATGCCTGAAAGCAGTGCCTAGTTAGATTCGGCTGCCATGGACTGAGGAAGTGAAATTGTGTTCATGTTAATTTAGATTTATACATTTTAAGCTAAGCTGTTCTTGAAATTCACATCGAGACCTGTCCATGTCTCCAAATTCACCAAGATTTCTGTAAGATTTGCAAAGTGTTTCAGCAAATATTGGCTGGTTTTAATAACCCAGAAACCATCCACTTCTTAGCACTGTCACAGTAAATTAAATGGCTACCCACATTTTGACATCAGTTCCTGGAAAACAAATACTTGGGAATAATTTGCACAGACTGCTATAATCCTCCTGTCATTTCTTTCAACTTTTCAGCAGCTGAATAATTTCTCATTTGTCTCAGAGCCTTACGTAGCCCTGTCATTGTTACATTAATTTTTAAACGCAAACACTGAAGTTTTTATCGCCGTGAAGGGTTGCAGACTGGCAAAGCTCTGTTCCAAGTACACTGCCAGTGGATGAACAAGGTGTTCTCTGCCAAAACTTCCCTTTCTGCTAATGCCATGTCAGCTGTGCTGTTACGTCAGTGAAGGCAGAGCCAAGTAACTGAGGCAATAATGTCACACAGACCCTGTGGAGAAAGGTGCTTGGCTGACCTTGAGCATCTCACCTTTATCAGAAACCTCAGCACAGCTGCTGCTGAAGAGGGAGAAAACCAGGGGGGAAAGGCTGGGAAAACAGAAGTGAGCAGTGAATTCTGCTGAACTGTAAACCAGAGCTCAGTGCAGCAATAGAAACACAAGAAGAAAATCAGCTTTTGTTTTGAAGTGTAGAAGAGACGTACACCCTACCAATACATTGAAATATGCACCCAGGGCTAGAAAAACCTCCCCAGTCTGGAACACAAGGCTTTACTGCCAGAATTTCATGGCCACTTTCTACCAACGGCCCTTTTGCTCTTTCTGTGATGGAGACATTTGTTTCCAGCTCACTGAATGTGGTGGTTTTCTGAAACCCTGCAAAATTCCAGCCTTGGGCTTCCCAGGCAGGTCAGGCAGAGGGATTTATTCTTCTTCCTGCCCTGTGTGAACACTGTGGGGGGAACTCTTCACCTCTAGGGCTGTTGGAAACCCACTGGTCCTAACTGGGAGCCTCTTGTGAAGGAAGTGTTTCCCTCTGTGTGCATGAATTGAGTCTGGTCACTCCACAACACCTGCTTCCATTATTACAGCAGAAATCTGAAACATCTAACGTGGGAATTGCTTTTCTTTTGATGGGTGCATGCAGAACTGTTGTAACTTGAACCTGAAAACTTTGTCTTTTGTCATGATTTTTTATACTCTCGTTCTGGGTATTGTGCAGCTGATGGCATCCTAAGCTACATCCTCTCCCAATTAACGGGTTCATTATTACCAGACTTCATTACTTCAGCCAAGCAAGGCACTCCGCTCGCAGCCGTGCATAAATTCAATGCTTAATTATATTGTTGCAACAGTAATTAGAATGTGTTGGGTGAGGTTGTCAATTAAAGCTGCATTCCATGAGGAAGCCACGTGGCGCTGGGGAGCCAGAGCTGGCACCCTGAGCAGGAGCAGTCCTCGGGGTGCTCCTGCTGGGTGTGTGCTTCGCCCAGAGTCCTTCCAGGGGCCCCAGTGCAGCTCCCTCCCCGCAGTGCCCCTCGGGTGTCCCTGTGGCCGGGGAGCTGCCACTGCTCCACAGCTGGGGACAGCAGGGTGCTCCGAGCGCCCAGGCTGCGGGGCTGCTCCTCGGTGGGCGCTGCTGCAGGGTGGCACTCCATGGCCCTGGCAGGTCCGTGCCAGCTCAGAACATCCAGCGCTTCTGGGAATGATGGGCAGCAGCTGCTGCTGCAGGGAGAGCGCGTCCAGCAGGCACCGACAGCGAGCGGTGCTGCCCTGGCAGGGCTGCTGCTCCTTCCTCGTTCCCAAAACTCACCCGGGAGCAGCCCCGTGGCTGCCAGCGGTGCCCCGGGAGTGGGGCAGGAGCCCTGGGGCCGTGGCAGGGAGGAGGGGAGCAGCAGCCCCGTGGCGGGCCCAGCAGCGTGCCATCCATCGCTTGCATCCATCCCGGCTGGCACAGCGGTGCCCATGTCCCGGGACACCCCCCATGCCAGGCTGTCCCCTGGCACGGGTGCAGCCCTCCATCCCGGGCTGTGCCGTGCCGCTCCCTGCGCGGTGCCGGGCCGGGCTGCTCAGCAGGTTTCTGTGTGTCCTCTGCTCGATGTTTACAGACTGTTTCTGTTGACTGCCACAGGTTTACACCATACGAGTGGTATAACCCCCACCCGTGCAACCCAGACTCAGATGTGGTGGAAAACAATTTTACTTTACTAAATAGTTTCTGGTTTGGAGTTGGAGCTCTCATGCAGCAAGGTACACCGGTTACACTTCGGTCTCGCACACGTCCCACAGTCTGCTCAAGGGCTTCTGTGCTGGTAAACTCCACCCTCTGTAAACGCAGCATGTCCTGTAAAACCTGATCTCGCACACGCAGGGTGGCACAAGGGAAGGCAGCCGTGTGCCACTGCCTCCGGGGAGCCGTGCAGGCCAGAGCAGGAGGAAGGAGGGCAAGCACCTGAGAGAGAGGGGAGCACACAGGGCCACACGGGAGTTCTGCAGCTGAAATGGGATTTAAGTGCAAGAGGGAGATGAAGTGCCTCTGCTGAAGTTGAGTTTATCGGTGTAAGAGTTTTGACAGCAGGAAAATGTTGGGCTCCATCCCAACACAAACAGCCTTAGCTGCCCTAGAAGGACTGTTCCAGCTGCCAAACAAGGAAAGATGCTCTTTCTCCAGAAGGGTTGTTGAGTCTGTAGGCACTTGTCAAACCTGTTGTTTAAAACCAACACCGAACCCTGGTTTTCTATGGCTTTTTTACAGGTATGAGTCCCATCCTTCTGTAAAAGCATCCAACCCTAGAAGCCTTAACCTGGTCACAAGCCCCTGTTACTGATGATTTTGGAAACAGCTGACATTTTATTCAGATGCCAAGGAGGGGCAGTGAAGCTTACTCCATGTGGGAAGTCAAATAGATCTATGTACTAAACACATTTGTTTATGGCATTTGTGTTCCAAGGTTTCCAATTAAATCACTTTTCATCAAAACTGGGGTCCACTGAAAAGAGAGAAAATGTTTACTGACAAACATTTCAAGTTGAATCAAAGCTGAACAAAAAAGACCCCACCCCATGACAACCAAAATGGCAAAGCCCAGCAGTACCTTGGTATTAAATTGCTAAACCTTTCAGTAAGGAATGTAAAACCATCTCTGCATTCATACTGGTACAGCTTATTCTTTCCTCTTTAACAGACATGAGTAAAAAGATTTTAAAATAAAGAGGATTTTTCCCTAGATGTGGTAGAGAATAAAGTTTGTATTGACCTAAGATGCACTTACTTTTAGTGGTGCATTATTGTATTGAGAGGATATAGAGCTTCCCCACAGAAATTGCTTTGAAGGAGGTTGGATGAAAGAAGAGCATTTCTGCTTTGTTTTGGAGCTTTTTTGTTTTGTTTTCCTTCCAATTTGTCAGTAAAAGACAGGCTGAGGTTTTACAGCATCAGGCAGGTGTGTGTATCTAACTGTGGTTGCCCTGTGTGTGAAAGTGCCCCAGGATTTTGTGTTTCCTGTCCTGCCTTTTTTGGAGTTTACCATCATCCACAGCAAACTGTGGGATGCAGTGTCTGCTCGTTACCACTACCTTGGGTACATGACAGTCAGCCCCAACCAGACTCTGCTTGTCTTTTAAGGAGATTCAAAACAAAACAAAAGAAAGAGAGAAAAAGAAAGAAAGGAAAAAGAAAACATTTGTAAGGCAACACAAATGTTTCCATGTGCAAACTTGTGGTGTGATTGTGTGTGCATCATGGTCACGTGAAGAGTTTGGACATGATGGGAGCGCTGGTGGAAGTCTGGGTCTAGCGTTGCACTCCTCCTCCTTGGCAGCAGCTGCTCGTTATGCTTGACTGGAAGCCACTTGTGATTAAATTTTAAAATGTGATGATCAGACTTTCTCTTTTCTACAGAGCGTGAGCAAAGTCTGGATCAGGATTGGCTGTCATGTCTGCCATAAAAAGGCACTAGAGAGACTTCAGCAAGTATTGTCTCTGCCCCCGAGTCTTGCTGGCAACATTTTGATTTAGATGCTGCTTCCCCTGTTTTTCCCCTGGAAGTCTCAGATGTGTTTGCATCCTCTGAAAGCATCCAAACAAGGCACATTTCATCCAATCCATCCAGGGAAGCTGTCACTGTCAGGAAGGAGAGCTGTGCCTCAGAGCTCAGCTCAGCCAGGAACGGGGCAGGCAGGAGCAGAGAGCGCCCAGGCAGAGTGGGGGGGATGGAGCAGATCCCGGGCTGATCCCCCAGCCTGGGCAGCAGGAAGGGGGGATTCTGCCCCTGAGCTCAGGTGAGAGCCCAGCTGCAGAGCTGCCCCAGCCCTGGGGACACAGCAGCAGCACCTGGAGCTGCTGCAGAGAGCCCAGAGGAGGGCACAGAGCTGCTCCAGGGCTGGAGCCAGGCTGGGAGAGCTGGGGGTGCTCACCTGGAGAGGAGAAGGCTCCAGGGAGAGCTCAGAGCCTGAAGGGGCTCCAGGAGAGCTGGAGAGGGACTGGGGACAAGGGATGGAGGGACAGGACGAGGGGAATGGACTCAGACTGACAGAACAGGTTTAGATTTGGTGTTAGGAAAGAATTCCTGGCTGTGAGGGTGGGCAGGCCCTGGCACAGGTGCCCAGAGCAGCTGTGGCTGCCCCTGGATCCCTGGCAGTGCCCAAGGCCAGGTTGGACGGGGCTTGGAGCAGCCTGGGACAGTGGAAGGTGTCCCTGCCATGGCAGGAGTGGCACTGGGTGACCCTCAAGGTCCCTCCCAGCCCAGGCCACTCTGTTATTCTATGATAAAGCAATGCTTTTTGCTGAACCGAGGCACTCGGGCAGGTGAACACTGGAATAAGCATGGGAAAACGAGGTGCTGCCCCACTCAGCCCAGCCAGGAGCAGGGCTTGCTCTCACCTCACCAGAGCAGTCACTCAGGGCAGAAGTACCAGGGTGGGAACTGAGTGTGTTCTTTCCCACAAACAATGTTGTGCTGCAGGAGGTCACAGGAGGTTTGGCAGCTCACCCCACAAGGGCAGCACACAGGGATTTTCCATCGTGTCCTGAGCAGCGCTGGCACGTTCCACGTGTGTGGCACAGCATCAGGGGCCAAGTGCAGGAATTCTATTTGTATGGCTGCCTAAGCTTAAAAGCAAGAATCCCTTCAGGATGACCTGAATCAGCACAGCTTTTGCAGCTCAAACCCAGCTTAGAAATAGAGAGCAACGAGGAAGTATTTCATTGTATTAAAAAATAAAAAAAAACTAACCAGGATAGCAAGAAAGTACAGCAGAAGCTCAAACACAAACGCAGGCAGAGCTACAGCTCTGGAAACAGCCCCGTTTGGACTGGAACATTTCAAGTGAGAGTTTTTGCCTTCAGACTGCTCTCGCTGTTTGGCAGTTCTGTCAACACACTCCAACCCTTGGGCTAAGCTTAGCTCTGACCTTTAAGAGACACAGCTCTGTGTTTACAAATACAGCTCCAATCTGTTTGCTGGTTGGTGGGGAAGGTTTTACCCTTTCGGTCTCTGCCCCAAAAGTCACATTTAGAGTTTTTGCAAAGTCTGAAAATGTTCTCTGTAATGTCGAAATTTCTTGCAGAACTCACTGAATAGCTGAGGAGACATAATATGCCAACATGTTTTTCCAGTAATAAAAATACGTTTGTCAAATCAAAAGCTTTAGCCCTGAGCACTCTGTTCACAGGCTCTTAAGTATTTTCTTAAGTCCATCCCTCATCAGCAAAATAATTATGCAAAAACTTAACTTTGAGCTCAAATGACTCAAGTGGCTACCTAAGAGCTTGGCTGAACCAGATCCTCTAATCCCACATTACGCACAGAATTCAGTGGGAATGGCCCCCCAGTCAAAGAGCAGAAAATTTGCCTCAGAATGCTTAGAAACACGAGAGTCTCTGTGGCTGCACCAGAGGTTATCTGAGCTGCCTGGACACCATTGCAGTGCAGGTAACACGTGCTGCTCTGTGGGGATTTATGGCAGTGGCAGAGACCTGCTCAGAGCTGTTCAGAATAATGAGTGTTAAATGCACTGCCCAAAACTGCATCGCCCTGAGGATCCAGGGGGTGTGTCCATCGACCCTCTGTTGCTAGTAAGAGGTTTTCTGGGGCTGAGCTGAGGTTCACTGGAGGTCACTGGAGCTGCATTGATCTCCCTGTTGGTGCTGAGACGTGTCGATAGGATGCACAGGGCAGGCTCCTCCTGTGAGGTATTTCTGTCAGGCAGCTGTGAGCAGAAGAGTGTTTGCTAAAGAGCTCTGGTTACAAAATTGATTGCAGTGTACGGGCACAAAGGGACTCCAGAAGCAGACAAAAATACCAGAGTAGCTTGCTGGGGATGTACAAGATTAATATCACAAGGCTGGTTAGCTCAGAGAGGTAAGGGGGCTTAGACCCAAGGATAATTCCATTTGTCATGTATCATGGCACACACCCCCTTCCCAGTGTGTTACCATTATAAATGTCAGCTGTGCATCTGTGAGATTATCGTTGAAATCATTTTATCATGCTGCAGCTCATAAAAGCATTCTGTGCCTAAAACCAGGCTGTGGTATCAGAGAAGCCTCATTTTAATATGATTGTTTTGATGGTGTTGTAACAGGATCAGAGCTGATGCCCAAAGCTCTTTCCACCAGAATAGTTGGAGGAATATGGTGGTTTTTCACCTTAATCATAATCTCATCCTATACTGCCAACCTGGCTGCCTTCCTGACCGTGGAGAGGATGGAATCTCCCATCGACTCGGCAGATGACCTGGCAAAGCAAACCAAGATAGAGTACGGGGCTGTCCGAGACGGATCCACCATGACCTTCTTCAAGGTAAGGCACCCAGGGCAGCCGCGGGGCCGGGGCCGCTCCGGCGCTCCAGCGGGGCCGGGAGGCGGAGCCGCAGCGTCCCGAGGGATGGCAGGGGTGGGGAAATGCATAATCCACCCAAAACCAGGGCCGCAGCATCCCGAGGGATGGCAGGGGTGGGGAAATGCATAATCCACCCAAAACCAGGGCCACAGCATCCCGAGGGATTAGAGGAGAAGATAAATACACCAGGTACCCACAGCCAGAGCCGCAGCATCCCGAGGGATTAGAGGAGAAGATAAATATATCAGGTACCCACAGCCAGAGCTGCAGCATCCCGAGGGATCACAGGGGTAGGGAATGCATAACTCAGCCAAAACCACAACCACAGCATCCCGAGGGACTGGAGAAGGTAAATCCACCAGGTACCCCGGCCACAGTGCATCCCTCAGCACCAGGAATGTAAAACCCGGCAGGTTTCCTCCGGGACACGAGGAAAACCAGCCTGGCAGTGAAGTGCAGTGAGGGGTAAACCCATCTGCCTCGGTCCATCCTCCAGGGCATGGACATGGGGATATGCTCCTCCAGCTGGGATCCTATTTCCTTCCAGCAGCTGGAAAAGTCTGCTTCCCCTTCTGAAAGCCACATTTGCACCGTGGTAATTCCACAGGAAAATGCAAGTTTGTTTGTCCCGTCTTTTAATGCTCCATGGTCAATATTACCCAGACAATCAATACACACACCTGAACACATCTGCAAGTGAAGAGTTTTCTGTGGCTAATTGTTTGGTAGGCAACCGTGATAATTATGTCTTTTTTCTTTTTCTTAATTATTAGTATTAATTGCATACAAAATTGATAATCTCATAAAACGGGATGACACTCTGGGGGAAGCAGTGGGGCAGAGCAACACCTGTGACAAGAGATCTCTCCCTCTCTGGGAACATCCCAAAAAGGCAAAAATGAAAAATTCCTGTGTCACCTGCTCCAGGTGACCCTGCCTTGGCAGGGGGTGATCTCCAGAGGTCACTTCCTACCCCAGCTGTTCCAGGATTCTGGGATTCTGAGATTCTGTGTAGTCTGTCCCTGCTGGTGCTGCCAAGGGTGAACTGCCCCTGTCAAGGCTCTCCTGTGGCTGAACAGAGACGCTTCCTTGCTGAAAGGAAAGCACCAACTACAGCATTTTGCTATAGTGAGCTCCTGAAATGATGAGCTGACATTTCCACTGAGATGGAAACCCACCTGGAGATATTCCAGTAAGGCAAGCTCTGGATTCTCCTCTGGCTCTTCCATGCCCAAAGAAGCTTACTGCCATTGATATTCTGAAGTCAAATTTAGCTTCAGAGACAAAACTTCAAACCCTGTTGCATCCCTGTGTTTTTAGAGGAAATAGGTCCTGAAGCTCAACATGAGAAGCTCAGAACAAATTTCCTAGAGCTGTTTTTAGTTTTACACTGGTTTCTTTTTGCACCATTAATCCTGCAGGCAGAAAAATGTAAGCTTAAAAGCATGTGAGCTTCTAAAAGAAAACCTTCAGACAAGGTGGTTAAATATTTATGCACTACGTGTGCCAACTTACTTTTGCCTGAAATACACGTGCCCAGAAGCACAGTACAGAAACTGGGCATGGATTTCCTGGCAGAGGATGGTGACACAGTGAAAGTGCGTGAAAAATGCAATGTAGCACACTTGTAAGCACTCAGTGGTTTCTTTTATTACGGAAGCATCTCCAGATCCTCACAAGATTAGGAGTTCTTTGTCCTGCCCAAAACTTGAAATAAAAAAATCCTGGAGTAGCTCTCTGTACAAAACCAGCTACTTCTGTCTGCAAAGGAAGGCTCTGACTCTGCCTCCCTCAGACTGTGAAATGCTGCATCTACTCCTTGAGTGGAATAAACACGCACACCCCGGGGAGGGAACTGGGAGAAGGCAGCAGGAGGGAATTCAGGCAGCAGGAGGGAATTCAGGCAGCAGTTACCCCACTCCCGCACTCCCCGCGGGGCACAGCGCCGTTCCAGCGCCTCTGCCGTGCCATTCCAGCCTCTGCCTGTTCCTGGGAGCTGTCCTGTCCCCGGGAGTGCTGAAGGGCTGGGGACGGGGAGAGCGAAAGGAGGGAGCAGCGCCAGGGGCTGAGGCAGCAGCACAAACACCCTGAGCAGTGAGGAGCAGGGCGGGGTGCCCTGGGCAGGGTCATTGCCTCGAGTGCTTTCTCTGCTGCAAGATGGGATTTGTCAAATCAAATGGTACTAAAGCCAAGGAATGCCAAGGGGAACAGATTTTTTTCAGACCAACATTTTTCAAAGCAAACCACGACGAGCTAGGCATTCCTCACTGTGGAAGGGACAGGAACAAGGGAGTGATGTGTAGGACACGAGGGGCAAAGCCCAGATCCTTCTGGTTTCCGGGACTGTATGGGACACACATGGAAAATAAGGTTTCTGGAGACATCAGGCACAGAAAAACAGAAAGCAGACTCCAAAGAGCTTTGATTTAGGACTTTGTGCTCCAAGTGGCAGCAGGAAACCCCTGGAAGATGAGATTACACAGTGTAACTGCTGGATGGGATGGAGATCAGGAAGCATGTTAGAAAGTCAAGGCACTCCCACTGCTTTTCCAAAGCTCCATTTGCATTTATTCAAGCTGACATCTCTTGTAGTTAGTGGTGTCTACAAGGCACAAGCTAACAGTTGTGATTGCCCACTGGTTTGACTGCCTAGCACCGGTGTCCTTGTTGCAACAGTTTCCCCAGAAAAAAATTATTCTGAAGATGAAGTATTTTTCAAGGAAGTCACTTTTCTGCAGTGACTTTTGGCCAGACAGTGGGGGGAATGAAAACAAAAGCAATTGGAATAATTTGTGGGGGGGAAATGGAGTTCTGCCTTTGAAAGGAACCTCAGAATCAGCCTCTTCCTTGTGTAGAGATGCTAGATCTGGCCAGAGCAGATGAAAATACCCCAAAAACAGGGCCTGGGCAGCTCAGAGCAGTTCAGCCTTGTAGGAGGGCAAGCCAGCAGCACCCCAGGCAGCATTGCCCATCTGTGGGAATGGCCAAATCTGGGAGAAGTCCAGCTGAAGGCAAGATGTTTCCCATCCACAAGCAGTGACACACATTTATTTCTCCAGACTGCTCTGCTTCCAGCAGGTCCATAAATCTTCCACTGCTTTCTTGCCCCTCCATCATAACAGATCTCAGTCCTGTGTTGCAGCTTGTGCCAGCTCCTGCCCTCTAAAGTGCAGATGTGTTTCCACTGAAATTAATGAAAATTCAAAGGCCAAAATCTGGCACAGGATACATCCTGGAAAAAAAAAAAAAATGGGAGCTGGCAAGTTGAGAAGCCAGGATCTTTCTTACAAACTCTTCTGAATAAGGAATACATTCTTCCACTAAATTCACTGTCAGACTCAGTCTAGTGCATAAACATAGCATCAATTTCAAAAATATTCCCAACTGAGCTATAAAAATGGTTCCTACTTGTGGAGAGCCACTTAACCACCTTCAGAGTTTAGTGGTATCCTGTGGCTCACCAAACTGAGGCGGAATTCAGGTGACGTTCACAGATATTGAATTTACAGGTGAGGCATATTAACGTTTAAAGCTCAAAGAACCAGAAAATCAACTTCTCACGGGAGTCTCCCCGAAGCTGGTGTTTAAAACTGAGCCTGGAACCAGCTGAGATGTCTGTAAACCAGAGACAGGGCTTGAGGCACTGAGGAGACGCTGCCCTCAACCCCTGTGGCAAAAGGATCACGTCCTGGAGTCTGATTGCAACGGGAAGCACGGAGCAGGAGTTTATTTGGTGTATTTCTCAAACTTCATCCCTGAAGTACGTGGCTTCCAGGCAAGTGAGATGAACATGACAGGGACACGTGAATGCTTTGTTCACCACCAGGCTCTTGGAGCAGTGGGTGTGCCCCGACAGGCAGAGCAGGGTGTCACAGGGCAGGGGTGTCACAGGGCAGGGGTGTCACAGGGCAGCAGTGTCACAGGGCAGGGGTGTCACAGGGCAAGGGTGTCACAGGGCAGGGGTGTCCCAGGGCAGCAGTGTCACAGGGCAGGGGTGTCACAGGGCAGCAGTGTCACAGGGCAGCAGTGTCTCAGGGCAGGGGTGTCCCAGGGCAGCAGTGTCACAGGACAGGGGTGTCACAGGGCAGCAGTGTCACAGGACAGCAGTGTC